>CP045897.1:19874720-19926277 GCA_013387185.1 Caligus rogercresseyi
CTACATAAGTAGGTGTTTTGGTGAATAAGGAGTGAGGAGAGAGCCATCCTAAAAACATCCATTGACGTCATACTAGTTATTCGTCAATTCAGAAATACGTCACTGGATGTTTAAACTCCTTTATCTTTTCTTTCTCCATCATGCTCTTAATATTAGCGTTATATTTTTATTTAATATTAATATAAGAGGAAGACGGGAAGAGAAAGAAGTTTAAGCACCCAGTGACGTAGTCCTTAACTGATAAATGAACAATATTACGTCAATGAATATTTTTTAAGCGTTGTTCTTTCCCACTCCCTGAATAGAGGACCCCATTTCATTGTTAATATTTTTAGTATTTAGCTCATTTGCATCTTAAATAAGCACTCAGAGATGCCAAAATTGATCCCTTGTTCTTTTGGCATTTCCAACAACTCCACAAAGTTCATCTGAATCTGTCCGTACTTTTTGAGTTATCCTGCTGACAAACAACCAACAAACTAACAAACCCAACGCCAGTGAAAACAATACCTCCTTCGGCGGATGGTAATGATTCAGAATGGTGGCTATTGTCGTTTTGAGGTCATGAAAGAAGGACAAACATGACAATATATTGAAAGCATGACAACATGAGGAATACCGACTGATAGTACTGATCGATTATAATTATTGAACGTCTCAATTGTAGATTCAAATATCCGATAAAAAGTGTTGTTAAATTATTATATTAATGGAAAAAATATTTTCTGGGGTTAGTTTTGCAAGAAATATGACCATTTATAGTCCACTTTTTATAGCTCTAATTAGAAGCATTTAGTCATAATGAGTATAAAACAAAAAAAAAATTATAGTCTGGTGTCAACCAAAATAACATTATAAACCAATTTTTTGTTATAAGTCAGTATAAGTATGATATAAGTCAGAATGCAAAGTCAGTCTAAGTTTATTTCAATTTTGGCTTAAGATATCATTATTCGTTTATATTAATGTTGGGTCTATATTTTGCAATAGTTTATGGTGAAATTCAGATTGATTAATTTGTTATTTCATATCCTTCGAAAGTAGTTGTGTTCAGTTTGTATTGATTCAAGTAAAACACATAGGAATAAGCTAAAATAATTACTGCATTTTTGGTATTTATATGGACATCCACAGACGATATTTTTTTACATCAACAGTTTTTATTAACAAGATTTAGCTTATAATAGCTAACATGTAAACGTTGTATAAGCATTTTTATCAGTATTCATATTCGGTAATATGGCAACCACATCTTTATTTAATTTAACAACCACATATAAGTAATTTTCTTAGTCAGAGTATTGTTGATATCCAGTAGACTGACCCACATGTGTGACCGTGGGGTTATATAAGATAATGTATTAATTTCTGTGTTGGATCTTTGGAGTCCCATAAGGAATCCGCGAGGACTTTATTTATAACATAATAAGAAATATAAAGAATTTTATCTCGTGAATTATACTGCATTTGGGGAAAAATATTGAGTTGTTGTTTTCTTTACCATTTAAATTGGTTTATATTAGTGTTGTCCACTTAATATTTAAAAGAATTCAAAGTTGTGGTTTTATATGTCCTATATTCATAGAAATGTTATGTAAGCAAATATAAAATTTATTAGAATGAAAATAAATAAATCCTTCGTTTATATAATCTTCCTTCGATCAGTGATGCTTCTGCTGCCGCAGTAAACCCAGGATAATCCTGCTATTTTTATATATAATCTAAACATTCAAAGGAGATATTAAAAGAAAAAACCTTTTCTATTTTATGATTTGTAAACATTATCAATTAATACTAATAGTATGGACCCCTTTCAATAATTAACTTCGTGGACGTAAATCGATTCGTGATACAACATTGTTTAGGACGTGTTATTGACTGCCCCAACAGGATAATACCTATATCATTACAAGTAATTAATACGTTGCATCTGACACTTTGGAATATTTTTTAGGCTTCTGAAATGTGAACTTTAAGATTTTTATTCCTTGTCGTCAAGTAGATATTAGATATACATTTGAAAGTATATGTGATAAATAGAATGAGAAGGGTGCAAACTGTTAAGACTTGGCTGTTGTCAAAACAAGCACAACCTTAGAAGTATCGATATTTATAATTGCATTAGATAAAGATGGAATTAATAGCTCAGTTCCCTTAGTCCATAGTCTAGGAGATCATTATAAATCAAGACATACAAAAATAAGGAGAGAATTGATGAAATATGATTACATGTGTCTACAGGGAATCATGCAAACTAGCGTGTTTTCTGGTGTATGTTAAAAGGAATGGGTATATAATACATAAATATAAACGTAAGTGGATACATCTTCCTGCAATCTCAAAATACAAATTATGATAACATATTTTTTTTGCTTTCTGTTTTTATATATCAAAGCGGCCAGTTGATATTTCAATCATATATAATCATATAAAACTCCAATTAAGATTGGAATATCTACAAATATATATTTAGAGTATAACTGAATTTTGTCACGCAGTCAGGCTCATTTAGAAGTTAAGTGACAGGTATAGCTATGCAAAAGGAATTCTTCATTACTATCAATCACTTATGCTCAAGGATACTTTGTAAATGATATCTAAAGTCCCTAAAGTTTATCTAAAACATAAAATATTATATGTAGTCTTTGGACGGGTTTCGTGTAACAATTTACGGGTTTTCTTTTATTGTGCATTTGTTGATTGGACGCATAACGAGTATTTAAGTATTATTTGCCGTGATTGATAGAGCCTTGCTTGGGATCTGTGTGTTGTGAAATTATACCTGTACCATAAAACTGAGTGCTGAATATTTTGGTAAATTGCAGTATATCAAGTACATATTACATATAACAAAATTGCCTGAAATTGTTTAACTCATATTTTAATAGGATTTATTCATTGAAGTAGTTTTTAGTCCTTAGTATTGCTTACTATCACAGGCCTTCACTTCCATTATCTACTACTATACATACAATAATTAACAAACAATTGGTAACTTACATATCACTTGAATATTTTGTCTTTTGAACTATCAAGCTAGATAGAATAAATAAATGTTTTAATAGAAGAAAATATTGATGTCAAATAAAAATATAGTATAGGGTATTTCCATTTCTGGTGTAGGCTCAGAATTTAATTTTAGTAAAAAAGTTTTTGATTGTATGTATTTTTTTTTCCTATATTAAAAACCTTCAGTGCATCAAAACAGAAAAGCATACATCAATATATAAGCGGAGTAGTACGTAAAAGAAAATACATGAATAACATTAAAGTTTGCATGAATCAGAAACCTAATACTTATTTCATTCAATTAATTTTAACATTATAAGCCAGGAAGGTTTTTCGGTCACAATTTTTTTAATTTCATTAATAAATTGTAAATTAAAAGATACATCAAATTTAATATAAATAAATATAAAACTCTTTTCCAACAGTTGCGTAAAAAACCAAAACTGTACTTCAAATTTACCTTATGATGACAAAATATAAAATGGCAATTTATACGTCAGCAGTTGTGTAAGTCAAAGTTCTATGTTTCTTAAATTATTATGAAACTCTAAGCTTAAAGACAACCATTACATTCCTGTCAGCTTTTATAACGTCAGCAGGCAAATGTTCGAAATTCATTCTATTCATACCGGCAAAAAATAACCTTTATAAGTGAATAAAAATAATATAGAAAATATTTAACATGCTTAATTCGTGAAACTATATTATCCTTTCATTTTAAATATATATTTGCATTGGCTGCATTTTCATTCTGGGCTCTTAAATATTACTTTATCCATATCGATGAGATTGAATACATGATACAAATTAAGGGCATGTCTATATTGTTTAATTTTTTGGTTACCTCAGCGAGGAAATTATGCCTCCATGCACTTCATCAAGTGGGTAGTTCGATCTTAACAAATTTTACTTAGGAGCCTATGACACAGTGTCTAAGAGAGAGATTAATACTTGTGGCATACAAATGTCTACTTACAAATGTGGATTTTAATCAAAGTTGGGTACCCTTTTGAATACAGGAGAATAAAATTCAAATCATTTAGTTTGATCCTGGAGCCTTGGCACCTTCAGTAAGTGAATTCGGAGAGTCTATGCTTGTAAGTCACCCATAAAAAACGACGTGGTACATGTTCAGCGTTTTGTATTTCGATAATAATTCAAATTGTATTGATTCATCAAAAGAAATGTTTTTATATATATGTTTCTACTATCTTTTTATTTAGTAAAACCTTCTCAATGATAACGAGAAATATTATTTACTTCTATGTGATTAAACGCACGCAATCTCTTATATTCGATAGTAAAGATCACAGGGAGAAAAGATATGGAATTAAACAAACTTATGTTTTGAATGTTTGCCATATGTTATATTCAATATGTATGCAAAATTAAATCATAAAATAAATATTTGAAATAATAACTATTATTTTTTCTTCAGTTCTATAGTATTTGGCAACTTTGGCCTTGTTTTTATTAATAATAAGCATCGTGACGAAATACATTATTCCGGTGTTTATTCATTATGAACATATTGAATTGGTATAAAGTATTGTGGATTATACGATAGAAATCTAACTTCAGTGTATGATGTCATTTCTTAGTGGACAGGCCTCAATTTATCATGCCTGACGAAAAGCCTTTGCAATATTTTTAAAACATAATTACAACTTATTTTATATTTATTAGGATTTCATGAGACATGTAAATGCTTCCTTAATATTGTAATACAATAATCAAATTACTTCTTTGTCAAAGAAATCTTTTGCAGAAGACAATTAAGTTTGCAAAGCTTCACTAAATTCTTACGCTATGTTAATTATTGCTAATAATTTATATTTTTCTTAACTGTCTAAATAATAATTGAACTATTTCTTTTGATTCTATATATATATATATATTGATTTTGGAATAATAATAAACCCATCAAATGAACCCATTTAGGGTATGAATTTATTTTAATCTATTTTTTTCCTCAAAAGCAAGGTCTTATTTATTTCATAAATTATACATAATATATATATAAACTATTTGTTTATTGATTCCTATCATTTAATATGCGTTCATTTTATTTTTAACCAAGCATATTAGTTGTACGTGTGTTTCATTTTATATTGTACTTGCAATGAGTTTATAAAAAAAACATTAGGCTAACTGTACATATTGTTTTTTCGCAATACACTTACATTAAATATGGACTTATATAACTTCTAAATCTTATCGCTTAGTATTTGTTTGGCGTATATATTTGACAAAATGATGGTATATATTTTTGTTTTCCCAGTAAAGCAGGGATAATAAACTTAATTTTTATGAAAAAGACATGTATTTATACTAATTTAACTTTTTCAAATATAATTTAAAATTTGCATTATTCCTTTGTTTAAAGAGTATATTTAAAATACTCATTATTAGCTCTACCGAATACATTATTACCCAAAATATTCATTTTTAAGAATGAGCATTGTGTTATATATGTATATATAAATGTGAATACATGTATTTTGAAATATATGCTTCTTTTAACTAAATACGTGCATCTTGCATCATGAAACTGCATTATTGCTCATACAAGATAAACAAATATTGCAGGTTCCCTCTGCTGGACATTTATATATGCATATTCCTGCCCCATATGATTAATGAAGGCAATGCTCTCAATTTGAGTCCAGTCATTCAATCCAAGTAGGCAGATGCATCTATCATCAAGAGCGGAAGCTTGTAGTACCTACACAATGACTGCCTTTAAAAAATAAATAGAGTGTAAGCCTACGTCACCCTCCTGGCATTATTTGTTAAGGCATGTCTACTAGTAGTAGTATGTTGGGACTAATAAATATTTATTTTTTAATTGATAAACATCCCTTTTGTAAAAGGGAATTTATTTTTGCTTTCAATGCCTAATATATACCATTTTCTGCAATGAATGTAATGGATATTAACTTTTTTCTAAATAATAAGTCAATCAAGTTATTGTATTCTACGTATTAGTGTCTCAATAGCAAGTTTTTAAAGCAAATGTGGATACATATATACCAATATAAATATACCTGATTTGTATCGGAACAAGGGTGGAGATGGACGAACTGATCGAGGAGATAAATTTAAGAAAATAGTCCATTGAGGAGTACTTAATATATAAAATATAATTGAGAAAAATGAATAACTTTGATTATATAAAAATGGATTTCCATATATTTAGTCATAGATAAACATTTATACTAAGTGAGAGAGTGAAGTTAACAGATGTTTTATTCGAAACAGTATTTAAGTAAAGTAATGACTGTTTCGGCTGTTTTATATTGTGAACACAAAAAAGGGTGCAGATCAATTAACTCAATCATCATCTTATCTTGGTCCTAGAAAACTCCAATTCGTCGAGCTACTGATTGTAATAAGATTGTCCCCTTACTTCCTAAAAGATGCTAAATCATTTAGTATGTCCAAATATTTCCATATAAGGATCAAAACAGTCCAACAAACAACATGCATACTCATGCCGAGGATTTTGTTGTCTTACAAACTCTTCTCCGGGTTTCGGCATCATTTCCAAGTCATGAAATGTTGTTCCCAAAATACGCACTAATAGCACTTGTCAGAGAACAACATTTTATTAGGAGAAAAACCAAATGACTCCCAAACATCTCAGAAGTGAGCACTTTTGGCAATAACTTTTTACAAAACTTTGAAATCCAGGACCATAAAAATATGCCATCTCAGCATCGAATCAATGAGAGATTTAACTTAAGAATGTTGGAATGAAACATAATTGCAATTATCCATTCATTCATGTTAAGCAATTACGTCATGTCCAAAAGCTAGGATACAAAAATGTTCCAAAAACTATTTCTCCTTTTAGCTTTATATATTTATTTTTCTCTCTCTTTATACACATATATATATGAGTATATATCAGATTTGTTGATTTGTCGTTTATTTGTAATCGTTCGTCTTTCGCGAACGATGAACGACGAACAACAACAAAAAGTTCCTATCGTTCGTCGTTCGTTTTTGGCACACAAAAAAGACCAAAAAATATTTTGCATGGGAAAATTTCCTGTCTAAAAAAACGTCGTCACTTTTTTCTGAATGACGAACGACGAACGATTCAATATAAAATTAACGATGAACAATGAATATTAACTTTTGGCGAACAACAATTTTTCGCGAACGTCAACAAGTCTGATATATATATATACCTATATATATATATAATATATACCTATATATTATATAAACATATATTTATATAATACTTTTTCTAGTCTCCTGCTCTTGTTGTTTACCAATCTATTAAGCTTATTAGTCATGGATAGGATAATATGAGGTCCGCTCATCCGAATTTCCCTCTGTTTTTTAGCTCCCTTTTTCTGTCGTACATCCAAGAGGACGGGTGGCCCCTCCTGATCTTTAAAGCAGTAGTAAGTAAGTAAGCAAAGGAAAAATTATACTATGTAATCATGACAAGAGGGTCCGCTTCTCCTACTCCCGCGTTTTCTTATTGCCCTCAAACTTAGTGTAGACGGAAATTTTCAAAAAGGGAAAAATAATGCCTCAGTTCCACTCCAACTTTCTTCATCGTTGAACGTAGTTTCGTTTTCTCTTCATAATTATAAGCCCCCAGCTTTAGCACTCAAATACCTACGACTAAAAAGATTTCCAGCTCCTCTGCATAGTGTTTTTGATTTGATATATTCATGGCGTTCATCTTCATGGCGTGGATTTAATCTTCTCAATTAGAAGGTAAGTCTTGACTTAGATTTGTATAACAAAAGTTACTTCATTAAGAAAACACAAGGTTTCTTTTTAAATAATAATAAATTGGAAGTGCGGTCAGTTAGACATCCATCTCATGAGAAGTTTTTGTACACGTTTTATGCCATAGTTACGCCTTACATTGCTTGATGTGTTTTTAGACATAAAATAAGCATAATACAAAATAATATACATATGAAAGTATATAAATATCAAAAATATGTCCAATGAACCTAATTTTGTACATAATAATAAATTATAGTAGACATTTGTTTGTTTAGCTCCTAGATTGGACCCACCTCACCGGAACTTAATCCGGTATCAGCCGGTAGTATAGTATACATATATTTATGCTTATCCAAAAGAAATAATAATTATTATAAAATGGTCATTCTATATACTAAATTTTTGAAAAAATTTTAATGTCATTAATAAGTAATAAAAAAAAGAACTATGTTCTTGATATGTTCCCCATTCTTCAATTAAGCATTTCTTTTTCATACTTATATTTCTCAGTTCTATGAATACATAAAAAATTAATTTTATACGTATATAAAATTGAGGTAAATACGTAAAAATACACAAATAAACAATATCGTTTAAACTTTTTATCTCAACTGAGAACATTCTAATAAAAAAACTGATAATAAAATAGATCATTACATTGCAACAATATTATACAAAACAAATGACATCTAATTAAAATGTTTCATAATAATTTTAAGATATTTTGTATTCCAATTAGACTATAGTGGGGCATGCTAGGGATCACAATTGTGAATTCACAAGTTTGTTTAGGACGTCCAGTAAATATTGATTAAAAACATGATTGATTTTTTTTTTTCCATTTAGAATTGTGCTTGTTTCTTATTATATAATAATTTATTTTGTTAATACTTTAATCAATAATCTTTTGTAATTATTTTTAGTATAGTAGAATGATCTTGGTAGCAACTCTTGGTATAAAAGGAAATTGAACCAATCCTAGTATGTTCTATAAGAAGCAACCTTTGAGTTGTGAGTTTTTGTCAACTTAATTTCACACTGTTTTTATTGGAAGTAAATATTCATAGGCATAAAAGATAATGACTATTATGCTTTACTTCCATGCCTTCAACCAAACATATTCCTTATACATTGTTTGCTTATACGATACGTTGTTATGGATTTATAAATAATACGACAAGAGCACATTAACTATTATTGATAACATAAACTTATAGTAAAGCCATGAGGGCGTCACACTCAAAAAGCAAATGAGTCCTTATGTATGGGTGATCAAATGTTTCATTTAACCATACATTGGAACATCTATGCTTTTAATCTAATGATTTAACGTCACTTGCTTGTGTAAAGCAACACAGTCTTCCACAGAGGGCCTTGAAGAAAGAAAAAATAGGTCCACTTTAATTTCCAAGGACTCTCCTACCCTTTTTCTATTGTTTGAACTTCACCGACAATACAAAGAACAATACTCACAGACATATTAGTGTCCTTAATAATAATATAGCTTGACCAGGGGTATTTTAAGTATTTCGAAATTATTTTTCGTACTGACAACAATGAAAAGCATTGCGTCATATTCAAGGGGAAGCCTTGGGTTTAAACTCAAGGAAACATGTTTTTTTCTCCTTCTCTTGTATTCCTTATTTACCTTATCATTACATTACCCATTATGGGCAAAAGGCTTTTTTAATAGAAAAAGTCCATAAATATAATTTATCCTGTGGCCTTGATTTTAATTTTGAAGTACAATTATTAGAAATACTCATATTTCTACAGGGAACAATCTAAATACGTACGTTTATAAACCTGAATTATTATTTTTCTGTCATATTTTTTCAAAATTTCGTTATCAGTTAAAAAGATAACAGTCTTAAATATATAAACTACATTAAAATCCTTTGATAACTTATAAAATAAAAACTATTTTGTAGATAGTTGTGTTTAAAATAAATCACATAAATGAAATTTTTAGAACATAGTATTTTTTATTATTTATAGCCGGTACATGGAGAACCTTCTAGTCCACAATTGTGTAGAAATCAAAGATTACTTGTATATTATTGTTACTGGCTGAACCCAGATTATATTCGTGGAAGGTAGAGGCTCTATAGGAACTCAACACTTAAGAACTATTATTTAAAATAACACAAACATATGCGAAAAAATATGAGATTTCTATTGTTGTGGATACAAGCTTTTGCTCTAAAAGATATGTTTTATTTTTCAATGCTGATATTTTATAATATATTTCATATTTTGTTGGAGGGAGTAAACTGTTAAATTAATCGTTGCAACTTTCATTACAGTTAAAAAATCTAAAAGACATTTAGTGGATCGTGTTTGTTTGATCCAATCGTCCTCGACTGAATGTTGATGGACCTCATTAAAAGATCTAACTTTCGTGGACTCATTTTAATATTATAATTCTTATTCATATGTGCAAGGATGCAAGTCCATTTGTCCAAATAAACATATAAAAAATCATAAATAAGAAAAACCATTAAAATAATAAATTACTTATAAATGATGTTTTTACGGTTCTTTCAAGTTTTTTAAATAATATGTTTATTGTTTGTTGTATTATTGAATATAAAATAAAGCCCTGTTGGCCGCTAAGAAAAAAAAACGTGTATGTTTAAGCAACGTCAAATATTTACCCAAAACGACCATGAGCATGGCAATAAAGAAGGGGGAGGGGTCATTTCTTTGAGTACACAAGAGAATGCGCTTTATTTAGAGAGAACTTTTGAAATCATGAAAGGTTTCATGTTGGAGAAATTTTGAAAAATTGCGAAGTAGGCAGTCGTAACCACCTGAAAGTAATTATATTTATGTGTTTGTGCGCATGAGGTCCACGGATTCCCACACGCAGAAAAGACCCCTCTGTTTTTTCAAAGTACGGATTCCGACTGTGCTTTTCAAATGGTTTGACAGGAAGTATATATGCAAGTAAGACGGCGAGTCTCTGATAGTAGGAAGCGTTCATAATAATACAAAAGTATGTATAAAGAGTGGAAGCATGGTAGTAATTAGGAATTGGCTCCCTGGTGATTCAACTTCATAACGATGGTTGTTATTTTCCAATATTAGATCACATACTTCACTTACATATCCATGATGATTTCTGCGTCAATTAAGGAATCATGAATGACATACACCCTCAACTTTTTGAAAACACATACGTAACATCAATGAGATAAAAAAATACTTTATTAAACTTTCAAGTATATAAAACAAGTAGAATATTGTATTGTTCTCCGTAGGAATCTTTCTTAATATGTTTTTTTGGTTCCTTTCTTATTTATTGTATACCTATGATCATATTCATACATTTTTGTCATTTTTATAAATAATATTATTTAATAAAATTTATAACTTGATAGACATTTCAAATATCATTGAGATCATTTGAATATCATTTGAAGAAACCAATATTGCATTTTTTAAATTGAAAAAATATTGTTCAGATTATTATAAGACTAAATGCTAAATAGCATTGAGGTGAATGCAAAAGCATGTATGTTTAAAGTAGTGGAAGGCCAAGCCCGTCCGATAATTCGAAGGGCTAATTAATTTATAATTTAATCCGACAATTCGAATTCTAATATATTCTACTGCTCCTTCTTCGGTCCTTCTCTTTGAAGATTCCTAACACTTCTGTGATGATGGTAATATGCGGTGGATTGAACTAAGTTATATCCCAAAGTTTCGGCGAATTATTTTAATGTAAAAATATATAATTCAATTTTATGAAACATATAAAACAAGTTAATATATTTGAAGAATTTTTTTTCTACCACTTATACGTGTTTGAAATATTTTAATTTGTATTGTTTTAATGTTTTGATATTATTTTTGATTATTTTGTTGTTGTATCTTAGGTTTTTTAAAGGAGAAATTTTAAACTACAATGCTTATTGATGTTACACACATAATTCCTTCGCCTAAATATTTCATGGTATTTTGTTGTTTTTATAAAATAAATATATACTAAGACTCAATAAAATTAAAAAATAATTTTCTAATTATTCTCTTTGAAATATTTAAACTACTTTTTCACAAAAATAGGTTTCGTTTTTAATTAACTTTGTGTTTCTTTAGTTTATGTGGTGCTAATTACTGACGATTTGGTTTTTGTACAGCTATATTCTTTTAGAAAAATCGTTGTTTTATAATTTTATGGAACAATAATAAAAGCTGTTATAATTATGATATATATATATATATGTGTGTGTGTGTGTGTGTGTGTATGTGTTTGTATACATATAATTGCATTTTACTTAATATTTCCGATCTCCCTTCTATCTTACTCATAAGAACCAGAGGGGTTTTGCTTATTCATCTCTTCTGCTTTATGTTATTGTGCATAGTAACAGGATTGGGCCTATTGTATTGCGTACATATGTAAATTAGAGTGTATCAATGAAAGTAAAGCGGCTCGGCTTCATGATTAAGTGAACAAAAATTAATTAAAATTTGTAGTAGTTTGTCCTTCAATGTTTTTCATATAAAATTATGTTATAAACACAACTTTGAATTATATTTTTATATTTATCTTCAAATTCTGATTTATATATTTTGTTTTACTCCCTTTAAATAATTGTGATGAATAATTATTTTCTTAAATATGTATATATTGAATTTCTTTAAAAATGCTTGATAAACCCAACTCCCCTCCCCCCACGGAGGTCTACAGCTTAGAAATGTCTATGCGTTCCTGGTCATATACATAAGCTTTAAGTAAGAAGTTTTAGTACATCTACAAAGGCATATTTGATTTATATAAATCCCTCTACATCCATCGTAGTTATATACACATACTATTCTCAAACAAAGATTCGTCCCGTTCATAACGTAATTTTGAATAGACTCCCTTGTTAGACTAGCCCACAATAGTTGGTGTAAAAGTAGTAGTAGTAGTTAGGGTGCCATGAGGAACAGTACTCTTGAGCGTACAAGAAGGGATTATGGGCACCTCTTGTTGTTGTTCTTGTTCTTCTTCTTATTATTATTATTACTACATCTATTATGAGTTGAAGGTTGAAGACGCAAGCAGATGATGATGTAGTCAGTTGATTGTGGCAACACATCAGGAAGGAGAGAGAAGAAGAAGACAAATTGGTGACAGGAAACCTGTGCCATTCGTAGTTCTTTTTTGTATTTGCTAAACAACCATTAAAAAGTTAAAGTGAACTCTGCTTTTTCGAGAGATATTTAAAAGAATACATAAATAACTCAGCAGAGCACAAGCTTTTAGAGAGATACAAAGTAAGTACGGATATTTCTTGATGAAAAGTATTTATATATTTTTCATATAACAGTTTTTATTCTTATGTATTTTTGATTGTCGACTCTTTACAGCCTTTATATTATTTGTATTTTTGAATTATTAGCATGTAATTTATTTTTGCTAGTTTTTTGTGTATTATGTGTTGTTAAATATTGTAAGTACCAGTATGTCCTTTTTTCTAGTTTACATTTAGTATAAGTTATTTCAAGTAAATTATTCAAAAAATAATTTAGTAGTTTAACAATACTTTTTAATATGATTTAATAATCAATTTAGTTTATTTTTTAACCTATGATTTAGTTTACTATTTATTATAAAAATAGATTAAATTAATTTATAATTTACAAAAATATTTTTGAAAGAAAATTATTGGATCTATTTTTTTAAATTTAAGTACATAAATACAAATATGAAATTTCTATGATATATAGTGTCTAAAAAATGGTGTAAACTCAAAGAAATAATAACTTTTTGCATAACCTCATACCGATTAAAAATTTGTTTTGCTGCAATAGTCATTTCAGGACCAACAATTTTGTACTTTGAGACCTCTTAAAGGGATGCTTATCTACTTAAAACAAACAAACTTTTTTCCAAATATAAAAAACTTTAGGAATGCTTTCTTTGAACACTACTCGGTTATATATTAATACAACTAATATATATGTATATATATATATGTGTGTGTGTGTGTGTAAATATTGAATACATTTTACTACTATCATCCTTAGGACAAAGTATTTTGAGAAAATTGTTTTTAAGTATACGTCGAAAATAAATAACTTGAACTAAGATAACAATATTTCAAAATACAACAATTATATGGCTACTCAGAGGGCTCTAGACATCTCCATTGATAAGCAACTCAGTCAGTTCAATTGCCATGAAAAAAGAATTCGGAAGATGAAAACTAAATCATAAGTTACTTTGAATTAATTATGATAACAAACATTGATCCGTAAATATATTTTATATCTTCTTAAAGTTTTTATGCATTCAAAGATTATATTTAATGTGTTCTAAATAAAAGACTTGTTAAATGACATGATAAATGAATAAGATTTATTTTTCACAAGCTGAAGGAATGCATCATTACTCTGCAAGGATTTATCATTTTACTCTACATACTATATTACTATTATATATATATATATATCAGACTTGTTGACGTTCGCGAAAAAATTGTCGGTCGTCGTTCATCGTTAATTTTAAATTGAATCGTTCGTCGTTCATTTTGTCGTTCACCATTCTGAAAAAAATTGACGACGTTTTTTTAGAAAGGAAATTTGTCCCATGAAAATTAAAAATCTTTGTCTTTTTTTGGCGCCAAAAAACGAACGACGAACGATAAGGAATTTTCCTTATCGTTCGTCAAAAACATTGTTGTTCGTCGTTCATCGTTCGTGAACGACAACAAATGAACGATAAATCAACCAGTATATATATATATATATATATATGACGTAACTAACTTTCATACTAATAGCTAGAAATATTCATTCTCACATCAAGTCCACACCATAGAAAAAAAAAATAAATAATAAATTTGACTTGAAGCAGAGAAAGAAGAAAGAAGGAAAATAATACAAAAGGGAAAGTTTTTCCCCCTCAACACATATAATGTATTTTTACAAAATGTGTTTTTTTATCCTCCTCCTCCTCCCTTCCTTCCTTGACCGACCGGATCTGTTGGGCAGCTTATTATATATATAGAGAGAGGTGGTTTTATTATCAGGAACTACTCCTTGTTAGGTGAGAAACCTATAAGGGGAGGAGGGAAATGCTCTTCAATTAAGTTTTTTTGGGCGTTTATGAAAATGGAGTAAATTACTTTTGTATAATTTTGAAGTCAAAAATGAATCGGTTCCGATAGAATGTTTTTGCATCGGTTAGCGGTTTTTTACTCCTTTTTTAGATAACATAATAAATATTTTATAACCGAAAAAAAGTAAAACAATTATTTGATACATACATTTTAGTATCGCTGTCCATGGACAGTTTACACTCCTAATAACTCTTTTGCATATCTGTCACATATCAGCTGGTATAAGTAATGCTGGCTGGGTTGACAGATAAGTATAAGAGTAGTAACAGCTTATTAGGAGTATCAACCTCCCAAGGACAACTACAATAATGATAAAATATGAACTAAAGTCAGTGATTATTGCCTCAAATTAACAACAAACTTTTCTCAGGACAATCAGATAAAAAATTGAACTTAAGACATCATTATTTCCTTCACGCTATTTGCATGTAAATCAGCATCCATAAGAGTCTACAATATTTAACTCATTTTTTTGTTTTGCCATTTACTTTTATTAAATTATAAACAAAATTATATACCCATCACTTAGTTACTTACTACACATATTTATCTTCTTTTTATTTTTTTCTACATAAGGCTTATTTTTTAGACCTTATATATCCTTAGCATCAGGTCGTGATTGAACCAACCCTTCTCCTTTGTCTTAGGCTTCTTATAAAATATTCATATTTGAACATGTATTTTGCGCTATTTTGCCTCTTTACAGAATGATCCAGGTAGCTTTTGAGCCTACAATTCAACCATGTTTCAAAATCCTTTTGCAAATAATTAAAAACCCCTTTTTTGCAATAAAAAAATCGATAAGAAAAAGTTTATATGAAAATATAGATGGTGTTTTTATATATGTCGTTAAAGAATACAATGTTTACTCTGGCTTTGAAGGTTTTCAGACGAAATAAGAAAAAATCGACGATATTTAATTTCAAACTTAAGGGATATTTAAAGTGTATTTCGTTCCAATCATTATTGAATTGAAAATGTTACTATCATATTACATTACAATTCTTTAAAACGTATATCTTTTCCACTATAAATTATTGTAAAATATATTCGATTTTGTAAAACTGAATGTTATTTAAAGAAGATGAGAAACCATCTAACGTGTTATTCCTATTTGCTTTTTTTCTTTAAGTGAAGTTGTTTATAAGATATAAATAATTAAACACTTTATATAATATCTAACATTCTAAACTTTAGTTATAACAGTTTTTACTCAATATTTTCATAGTAATAAAACAAAAAAATACAAAAACATTTTAAATTTAACGATAAAAAATTATTTGAATGTATCATAAAAATATCTGGCTATAGATGATCATGCAATCTAAGAAATGTACAATTAGCATTTGGGTGATACACTAGACCATTAAAAAACGAGAATTATGCTTACTTTATATATGTACCTTATAAATTTTATCTTTTTGTCGGACGTAAAGTAGCATACAAGCAATTTTCTTTCTCGAATAAAGTTTATAAAATACAGAAATGTTGATGTCGTATAAAGTTATGCGTCCATATGCATTATATGCAAACCTTAACGAACTGAAAACATGTTTTTCTGATATAAATGGTTGAAATAAATCCTGGACAGCTCTCCCTGTGAGAAATTATAACTCCACTACTTCCGTTCCTAACTTTGCAATCATAGCCATCATCCAAATAGAATGCATCACAGAGTTTTTACATTATTGAAATGCATAAATAAAAGTCCAAGATATATATTTACATATTCTAGACTTGTTGACGTTCGCGAAAAATTATCGTTCACCAAAAGTTATCGTTTGTCGTTCATTGTTCGTTTTAAGATTGAGTCGTTCATCGTTCGTTTTGTCGTTCATCATTCTGAAAAAAAGTGACGACGTTTTTTAGAAGGGAATTTTTTCCTTCGTCATTCTGAAAAAAAGAGATGACGTTTTTTTAGAAAGGAAATTTTTCCCATGAAAAAAAAACATCTTTTTTTGGCGCCAAAAATTAACGTTCGTCGTAATGCGAACGACGAACAATTACAAATGAACGACAAATCAACAAGTTTGACATATTCCTAAGAGATACACATATTTAGAGTAAAGGGAAATTACATAATGAACTTTTGTTAATAGATAAAAGGAACTTATTTTATTTGTTTATGGGTCAGTCAATAAATTCTCTTTTGTCAATGTATGTCCTTGAAAACATACTAATAGTTTGTTTGGTATATTTGTGATAAGAGAAAATTGAATGAGTAATTATGAAGTCTCGTTTTTATAAAATTCTCATTTATGAACAAATGGTTCAATTAACTGCTTACTTTAATATGCTTTGATGATTAAAAGTAATGAAAAGCCTTGGTTTAATCCTACAAAAAGAAAATAATAGTTTTTACGCTAAGTATGCAAATATAATGATTAAAAGGCAGTAAAACCTATGTTTATTTTTAGACACTCATCTTTCTTATAATGATACTTTATTACAAATGAAAGAGGAATTGGAGGTCAATTACAAAAAAATATATGCACTCCAAGAACTATTATAAAAGGCCAAAAATACAGTAATATTTATTTAGCCAAATAGTTTATAAAAATATGATTCGTAAAAAACAAGTATAAGTTTTTTGTTCCGTCATTTATTTAATATATTCTAAAGTATTATTTGTAATAAATACAAAATGCACAAGCATAACAAATATAACAACAAAACACAATCTCTTATAAACAGTTGCGTAAAACATATAAAAATATGTTAGTTCAAATTACAAAAAGGATAGTTTCAATACTATAAATACAAAACGCTAAATATGCAAAAAAAATGATGGATTTATGTTTTTTTAAATATGAATATTATGTTATTTTTTTACATCTTGACTTATAGATTATTAATCAGCGTTAAGCCCAGTTGTAATATATATTTTCCAAAGGGATTTAAAAAAATCAAACATGAACTACAATCTGCCATTTTAAAATCATTTCATGGATATTCTTTATATATTTACAATCTTGTCCAAAGACAAAGATTTCTTTCTGTTTTTTGACAAAGGAAGAGGGATTATTAGTGATCATGTAAAGTGACTAATTGAACCTGTGTTTTGTTTTGTCGGGCTAACTGCAATTAATGGAGCTGACAAAGGGGACAAAAATTAAAATTAATGTTTTTGTCCAACTGTGATATTTCATTATGAGAAAAGAATTTGAATAGATGAAGGTTTTATACGTTCTTAAAAATAGTCCTTGGGGAAATGAAACATCGGAATGTTCTTTTTTAAATGAACCTTTGACAAATACATACCATTTTTTATAATATAAATTCTCTTAATGATTGTAATTATACCTTCTATAATTATAAATTATAATTATTATAAATTCTATAATAAACCTTGAACTAACCTTCTATAATTATCATGATATACAGTCTGGAGAGCCCTGGAGAAAATTGTGCAATTATTTTCTTTTGTCGAACAAAGAGCCTTTGTTGTGAAGAGCGTTGAATCGCATATATGCAGTTATGGTTTCTAATCCTCATAAGTAAAAGAATATATTAATTTTGGAAAATATTAAAAAAACTGTTTTTTGATAATAACCATGATTTTTCTTCATCTTCCAAAAAAAAAATGCGTAAAATTTCGTTTGGTTTCAAATGAATATAATATTCTTGACTGTAACTTGACTTGTATTTAAAGTAATAAGAAGTTTCAACTGCACATTGAAAGATATAAGATTCGAGGAGAATTAATTTGATCAGCAATAACAACTTATAAAAATAAATCATAATTTTTTATCACTTATTTTAAAATTAAAAAAATTGTGTATTTGGATTTCCTCGGTCTTTATAGATATTAATAAAATAAAGTACTAAAGGCTCTGGAGATGGAGGTCTCATTAACATATTTATTTAAAAAATTGTATAATGAACAGTAAATTTAAAACATAATGTTCACTTATGTTTTTACGCAATTGTTGAAGAGAGTTTTATTTATTTGTTTTATATATTTGTATTTTAGTGTAGTATGTATTACACTGTATTGTTTGTTACAAATATTGAATAAAATTTCGTGAGCGAAAAAAAATGTTAATGCGTTTGCTGTGTATATATTAAAAAACTTGTCCAATTAAGTAAAATGAAAATAGTGCAGTAAATGATGATAAATGATATCGCATATGCAATCAAAGACCCAAATATATATTCCATTTTTAATGAATTTTGGACTCGAATAGATGTCGGTATTGGAAGAAGCAACGATAGGAGAACAGAAAAATCTATGTTGTCATGTACTTCGCCAAATCAATCAGTATCCTCACTTTATTATTTAATAATATATATATATATATATATATATATATATATATATATATATATAAAAACATGGGTGTATGTATTCAGATAAATAAATCCATGGCGCCAATTTTGTTTTGAAAATAACTACTACTTTCACATCGACGGGGCAATTATAAAAATGGTCGTCTTCTTAGTAGAAGGAAAATATATTAAATTCTAAAATATACAAAAAAACAATATAATTTAAGTCCCTCTGCCATAGTAAATAAATGCTCAAAAAATATACCGTTGGGTCAGCTCTTCTTCTTTTTTTATAGTGGCTGGGGGAGATAATATCTTTGTAGCATGTATGTATTATTATATTGCTTGCTCTCGTGCCTAGACACAAAGATAAAGTATGTTTCGTAAATAAAAAAACGCACACATTACTTCCGTGTTGAGTCAGAAGCACTCCTTATTATCTCAAGGGACTAAAGAAAGATGATATATACCGTTGTAAGCTCTCAAGGAATCGCTCAATCATCGTTCAACAGGTCTTCATAAAAAAGAATAAAAACAGGTCTTTGGGTTAAACATATTTGAACCACATATTAAAGTTGCTTGCCTCTAACAAAGCAAAATAGAGGGCTTTTTGTGGCAGAATTTATGAGGTTTCAGGGCTTAGTTGAGTGCTCTTCTGATTGGCATAGGGTAAACAAAAGATACATATATATATATATATATATATATATATATAATTACTATACTATGATTCATATATATCTTTTAAGTTTGGGAATGAATGTGCAAATGAATTGAAGAAAAAACAAGTTTAACAGAGTGCTAATATATTTGCTCATATCTATTTTAATGGCACAATAACGGTTCTGTTACAACCTAGATACACATAAAAGGGTTCTTCTACCTCTTGGATAAAATGCTTCTGCGTTGCCTTCAATAAAAAGGAATATTAAAAGGTAATAAAATAAAAATTAAGCAATTACAAAAAAAATCACAGTATTCTTTTGGATATGTTCTTTGAGATTTCAAATAATTCAGACAAGTTGAACATTCATGTTATTATATTTTAAAATTAGAATGGTAGCTAAATAAAACAAATTACGCCAAATTATATTGATGACATTAATTCATAATGAATAAGCAACCTAAATATTACAATCAGACTGGAGAGAAGGGTCGCAGATGGATGACATTATAGGAATATATGTTTGTTACATTATGACACATTGATACAACAATGAATATTATTATTTTTATTTATAAATTGCTTTAATTCTAATAAAATAAGTATTTTCTTAGATTACAACGGAATTACACTTCAAGTGAACAATTTATATTTGCTATAAGGTCACTCATAAAGCAGGTCTACAATACTTTTAATATAAAATAATCGTGGTTTGATAGATAATAACATGTAATTATTCGTTATTATACGTTAAAATACAATTTCATCCAAAAATACAGTATCTTTCATTGCTAAAGACATCTTGTTTGATACACCAAATATTTTGTATCCCCTTAATTGATAATATATATGTTTATATAACACTCATATCAACATACTAACGGCTTATACATATAAGGGTTTCAAAAATATATACTTCGATTTACATTTTTGTCTATCTGAATAGACAATAAGTGACTTGTGTTACTCTCACCATTGAGTTACCCTCCAACCCCTTAAACCTTAATTAAATAGAAGCCTTCCTTATCTCAGTTATTGTTATTGTATTAATAAAAATAATGCTAGCAAAGGAAAAAAATAGAGGCTTGGTGCCTGTGTTTCCTCTTGGTTGTGTGTGTGTATATATATTCACAGAGTACAACAAGGGTGAAAGTTTCAGTTAGTCAAAAAAAAAAAACTTCCCTGACTTTTTATTCCTCTTCTTCTTTTGACCGATAGGTTTACTTCATGGATGATACTATACAGCTTTTTCTCCTCATTATAAGCCAACCATGTGGTTCCCTTGTTCTGTACACTAGCACACACACGCTCAAATGGTTTTCACTTTTTCTCGCCAATTTCATTTGTAGTATGTACTTGAGCTCTTTGCTCTACACACACACACACACCTAGCGTCATCATGTTTCTATGCCCACACGATGAGCAAAGGAATATGTGCTTGTATACCTAAGTCTGACTGTACTTTAAGTTAGCCCTTGGTGAAGGAAAAAAAGGGAAGAAAGAAATCTCAAGGACTTTTTGAGTTTTTAAAATACTTTCTATCCTTATTGATAGACAGGATTCATCTTCTTTTTCCTGTCTTATCAAAATCGTTTACATCTGGCGGAATCCTTGTAGAGAAGAGGGGGAAAGGATCAAAAAGCAAAATATATATCTGAAAGAATAAGTATTTAAAATATATAACCATTATTAGCCTTTTGTGTTAACTGTTATCATTAGGACTTCAATTAGAAAATACTTTCTATTGTAAGTGATGAAAGTGTGCAGTTTTATTTCTTCTCAAAATATTTGCATTTGTTCAACTCATTCTAATGATGAGGGGGGGGGGGGATATATATTTGGTAGATTCATTTAAAAAAATGCTAACACATTGTTTTAAATACTTGCTGTCCTCATTCGTGATTCTTCTTTATAATGTTCCAGTTTTCTATAAACGTTTGCATCCATTGGGCTTGTTCTATTTTTAAAATAACTAATAGTTATGAGAGCCTTGCATGTTTCTGACCTATAGCTTTCACTGCTTTGATTGGATCTTGTGTGTTTGCACACCTTTTTTCCTTATTAATAAACAAGATAATATTTTTTAGTTTTCTCGTTTCCTCAAAACGTTTGCATCTGGCTGGTGCTTTACATAAATATAAATAAAATACAAATTAGAAATCGTGTTTTTACGTATTAATTTTTATTTTTTAAAAGAGATTATTTCATAATTTATTGCCATTTGTATGTTTATGTCTTTCGATTTGGATTTAAGAGTATCTTTATTTGTTTAGGCTAAAATCGTAAATTCGATTCCGCCTTGGACTCAAGACTCGACTTCAATTCGTACTCTTGGATCTTACCCTTAAAGAATCTTTATTTGTTTAACTGCTTTCATTGATATAATATATTTTTTTGAATTTTAGAAATGAAATGGTTTTGCTGCTTAAAATGTTGATTTGAATTTGTTGTTTGTGGTTCGATGTGCACGCAATGATTGAATGGAGTGGTTATAAATGAAGCCAAATATATAACGATTATTTGTGTTCATTGATACGTATGGTTCAATTGGAGTTTATGATAAGGAAGCCTTATATAATCAATTATTTATGATACATCTCTAGATATAAATTCATATATAAACTATAAGTAATATATAAGTAATGAAACCAATAAATATTGTAAAATGCAGCTAATAATTTTTATGATATGGGGAAAAATTAAGTGGATTACTTGTATATTGGCTTTTTGTGTGAGATACATAATTGAAAGGTTAAAAAGAGAGGTTTACTCAATTAATGCTATTGTATAAACACAACAATTTCTCTGTTTTATTTCGAGAGAATGAACTCATGTAGAACAACTCCGTAGCCTACGAAGGTCACTCCCATTCATTGGTTGTGTGGTTGTGGTATTATTATTATTCGTATAAGTCTCCTAGTTGTGCCTAAGGTAGCCTCTCTCTCATGCTTGACGGCTCAAGGCCCACCTGATGAAACTCATCAGTTCTTTTATATTCATTAATATTATCATCTCTAAGGTTTTTTTATTACAGGGAAGAACATACAATATATACTTTTTTTCTAATATGCATTTGGCGATGGCTTCTCTGTAATTATCCTCCTGCAATTATTATTATTATCATCAACTTATGACGTATTCCCTGCTCTGCAACAAATGAAAGAGTCCTTGAAATGAATTTCTTCATAATAATAATAATAATAAAACTTTCAAAGTACTTAAATGAAGCGTGAAAGATAAAATTACCCTGAGGAAGACGGATTTTGGTACATGAGGTCATCAGGAATTACTCATTTAAATTTTCAAAAATGTGCTTTTAAGAAGCGAGGGAAGTGCATTTGACAGATAAGTCCAAGGGCTCTGCATATTAAAAAAAGCCTATACTATGGTTATATTTGCTGCTCTTGTATAATGTTCGTATATATACCTATATAGAAATCCATAAATATTGTGATCATTTTGTCATTATTAAACTTATTTCAAGTGTATTGCGCTCAGTTGTTTACGTTATACATTATACATGTATTAATACTTATGAATCTGATTTGAATGAGAAAACTAAATGGAAAAACATTCTCCTGAGCTGAAGTAGACTCCACCTCTATTTAAACATCGTAATATCGGCTCCTAGTTTTACTTTACGTGTGTTGCGAGCATAGAGGTATAAATATCAGCTATTCCCTTCAATAACATCGTCGTTCAGCTGTCACCTTTGCCCAATATAAACAAAGTAATTTGTATTACGTCATCGTCAGTTGATCTTAGTTGATAGATAAAAATATTTGTTTATATTGGGCACAATGACGTATTTCTCTGAAGAATTCAATATATGTATTTATATCTCTATGGTTGCGAGGGATGAACTAGGGTACTAGTTTATTCGATTTCTGTCTTTGATCAATGACTTGACCTTAATTTGCAATCCGGCATTTTATCCTCAGTCTAAGAACAATGATATATACCTATAAATAAGTAAATTTCCGTGCTGATCCCAATAGTAAAGAATAAAAACAGCTAGCTATATCAGCAGGGCTTTACATACGAATAGCATGTTGTTAAAGGGGGTTTAAAAGGGGTTGTGTGTTTTAAATTGGGATAACAGAAAGATTGTTCTTACACACTTAAACTTTGCAAGTTTTTTTTCTACATTAGATAGTCAGAGTGATACTTCATTTATCTAGAATAAAACAATATTAACAGTTTTTTTCCTAGGTATGAGTAGTGGCTTTATTTAATTAATAAGATCATGCTTTACTAGATGAGTCTATACAAAGGATTTGCAAATGACGTGGTTAGAAGTCTATGAGAAAAGACAGTTTTTGTTCTTAAGGATATTATTATTCTCTCTAAATTGATGTTGAAGTTATACTATATTGCAGGATACCAACTGATTATTTAATTTCAAGCAACATAACCTTTTCTTATCTCTATTTATAAAGGATGTGGCATTAGAAGCTGTTAAACACATCTAAATATAGTCATGAGACTCGTTAGAACCTCATCAGCTTGTATGTCAAATTTACATGTTCAATTCATGAAGATATACTTATTACATTTGAAGATATGCCTATTACTTGCATGCATATGTGGTATGTGGAAGGAGTAGGAAAATATTTTCTTAATGATACCCTCATAAAATCTTCTATTCTTATTTAAAAAGAATTCGATCTAGGCGTCTTCATAGACAGAATGATATAGGTTTCCTCACAATAAATTCTTTACCTACACATATTTGTACATATTATTATTATTACACTTTCCATCGTGTTACAAGGTCTTCACGGCGTTTAATAAATTATGAACAGATGGGAACCAATCCTGTGTGATTTCCTTTATATATTTAGTGGCTCAAGTAATAAAAAAGATTGAATAGTTCGATTGTTTTTATATATATTGAGATCTAACATTGTAGGAGTATAATAAGTAATTCTTTCATTAAATTCATTAATCTAGACACAGTAAAATATTTTATTAAAGATTCAATCGGAAATAAAAAATGTATTAAACAAATTTAAAAAGTAACATATCAAAAAGAATTATTTTGGAATGCAAACTATGTAATAATTTTTTGATGAATAGAGCACGATGAGGATCAGCTGCAAAATTATTCACAATTTTATTCGATAAAATCCTAAGGGAAAATGGCATGGCATTCATATATAGGTATATTACAGTAAGAACGCATGACTAAGGATTACGCTTAACATTGCCCACTTCGTTTTATCGGGTTTATCTCAAATATGTCGTAATTACGTAAATGAAAACAAATTATAAATAGAGGCTTATTTTGATGGCCCAATGTTATATATTGGCCTCATGGAAGATACATGTTTAATCTCATAATAATGAAGTGCAGATCCCAATGACCTAGTAACTCTTGTTTTGAACCCCCAATACGCCAAGGAGGTGACTGGCGGATCTATAGGTTCATAGGCAGGGGGTTCATATCCTCAATACATTATAACTGTGGTCTTCTGAACCCAATGTCGGAATGGTTACGCCTTATCCCCAAATACGCATTATTACTGTAAAATATATATCAGGGGTATTAAACTAATAATATCATAAGAGGTACTTTCTTAATCCTTAAAAAAATATATCTTGTCAATAAAAATGTTAACTTTGCATTGCTAAGCGCATGGAGTCCAAAGATTTGATTGTCTGAGGCGAATCATGTGGGATGAGTTTTGCTCGTATGCATTTAGGCATCGAAGCCGACGCTGCCGTAAAGACTATTAAATATGTGCCAGTTAAAATATAAGTATTCAATCAATATTTTAAATCTCTTTTGATTAGATGATAAATAACAATTTATGGGCTGTAGGAATCTGGTAAATCAACTCTTTATAACGACCTTTAAACACATAAAATACTTATATAGCCTTTTTGGCAAGTCAATCGCATATTTTTATAAATTTCGAAAAGGTTGCGACTACTTTTTTACAAAAAAAGTCTCCACAATTGCGACTTTTTTTCAAAATAAATGGTGTCACTTTTATCCAAAATGACATTACAAATTTTTATTGAACTTTTTCAAAAGAAAATGTCAGCACTTTTCGTCCAGAATTCATATCTTTATATATGTTTCACATATTGTACATCTTTCTGCATAATTTACTGCATATTTAGTTTAAAAATCCTTATATCTCTGGGTATATACAACATTATTTTCGTACCCAATTCATAAATCCTGATAATAGATCTGATTCTGTAGACAACGGCAAATGATACGGACTCGAACCTCGGAACGCCATACTCCTGACGTATACTTTGATATCTTATCAAATGTGTCCACCTTCATACAAGGAAAAAGTGATAACTTTTTGTCATAAACAGGATACGAGTCACTCCCTGTTGTTTTGACGCTTGCATTATTTGTATGTATGGAAGAGATAGAGGGAGGTTCCAAGGGGACTCCCAAATGTCACCCTTGGGCGTGTCCCTCCTCATCGTCCACTTTATTTCCGCTTTCCCATCCGTAAACAACACTTAAGGTGCTTTCTGAAAAGCCCAGGTAATAATCAAAAAAGCTATAGACAACAGGACTCTTTTTGTGCCTCTGATTCCTATTCATAAGGATATATTTACCAAGAAAAAAAATAAGACGAAAAGTTGAGTTGTTGAGTTTGAAGATGAAAGGGTGAATTTTATTAATATTGCATAAACATTTATTATAATCAAAATATTTATAATTATTCTTACCCCTGATAAACTATTTTATCAGGGGATAAAAATAGTTTATCTGATACCCATCATATTACTTATAAAATGGAGAAAATAAAACACTTGGTGTTATGTGGATGGAAAATAAAGCTTTGAAGGAGGTCAAAAAGTTTAAAGTTTTAAATATAAAAATCCAATGCACTCCTACGCAATGAGTCGCTTAAAAAATTGTTTCTTCTGCTGCAAGATATAGAGCCTTTGCCCTAAAGATTTCATATTCTAAGCTAGTGACGTTATGGGACTTCGCCACGGATATCGTCAAAGTTTTTCCTCAGTGGTCCTGTCATTTTTACGCTCGTTTGAGACTCATTGTTAGAAGATATAAGAGGACTTCAAATGACATCATCGAGGGAGCCGTGCAATAAAAGATGTTCTTATATACTATTTACCTAATTGGTTTTCTCTATTTCGTGTTACTCAATTCCACCTAATATAATTTAGATTATGATGTTTTAATGATGTGATGGTCTTGCTTCAGAGGATTCATTTTAAACTAAAATGTCTATTTGTGATATTATTGTCACAACCCTCTTGCTCTTTTTATTTATTATTGTATATATTATGTTATGTATGATTTTTAAGTAAATACCCATTTAAAAAAATGTAAATCTCCAATGACAAACAAAGACGGCAAATCTGCAATACTAATTTATGTATTATAACAAAAAATCCCCTAACTTTACAGCTGTGGTTACTACAGGGAAAATTGTATTTGATGTTTTTCCCTCACATCTTGACTTTTTATAAGTTTAAAGGACCTCTTAACTTTTCATCTCTTCTCAATTCCCTTTCCAAAATCCCCTTATAACTGAGGCATATACATATATAATAAAATATGGGTCCTTGGTTTTTTTGTGTAGGGTAATAATGGTTGTTCATGGCAAAAGGGGAGCCCTTTGTTTCAATGACCATCTCACGCCTCTCGGTCTAAAGGATAAGTTCAAGGCCTAAAAGAAGAAATATTCGTTCCCTACATACATACTTAAAAAAGTCCATTTGAACTTCATATATATATATATATATATATATATATATATATATATGTATACAATTGTATAGTTGGTAGATAAAAGTACGCTATGAGATTGGGTAATTTGATATTTCCTTTATTATCCCAACATTTACCCATGCCCATCCCAACACATTGTATTAGTTATTATTAGTATAATATTTTATCATTTTTGACAAGTTTATTTTATTATTAATAGTATAATATTGTTGCATAATAAGTAATCATATCATTATTGGCCTAACTGGTTCGATTGAGCTTCATTTGTGAGGATATGAAAAACATTATTGCATCAAAATAACTCAGTCCATCACTTTACTTGTTTCTGCCGTAAAGTACTTTTATGTACTATGAAGTAAACACATCTTGATCTTTTTAAAAGGTTATTTGGTTAGATGGAATTCCAACATCCATATGGCAATGAATAATTATTATAGAATCAAAATAGTTAATGATTTTAATCTATATTAACCTTTCTTCTTCCGGGAGTCGAACCCCTGCTCTCATAATATTGAAAGAACCACGTTTCCATTGAATTAACGCATTCACTTTATTAATTGAGGATTCTATATAATAGGGGAAAATGAATATATGTATAAATCAAATTATGGTATCTGTATAGCTTATGTCACATAGTTCAAACTCAAAACCTCATATATACTTATTTCGATAAAAAACTCTTTAATGAAAGTATTGATATGATATTTTACAATATAAATGCTAATATTATGTTATTACCTCCACCGAAGGAGGTATTGTTTTCACTGGCGTTGGTTGTTGGTTGGTTAGTTTGTTTGTTTGTCAGCAGGATAACTCAAAAAGTGTGGAACGGATTCGGATGAAACTTTGTGGAGTTGTTGGAAATGCCAAAAGGAACAAGTGATTAAATTTTGCCATCTCTGAGTGCTTCTTTAAGATGCAAAATGAGCTAATTACTAATAAATATTTCAAGTTAGCCTACTCTGCCAATAGATGTCGCTGTGCTGTGCTCTCTTCTTTGATGACGTTAGTTTCTCTTTCTTTCCATGTACCTCTAGAGTGTAAACAATAAAGGAACAGTATGTAGAGTTAAAGGGACAGTGCGTAGAGGGTTGGAAATGACAAAAAGACCAAGTGATTCATTTGGTGGGGATCGGTGGAGGTTTGCACTCTCTGAGTCCTCTAGTTTATATTATTATTATTTAACTTTTAGTTCAATACTCAGTTTTAAATATGTTTAATGGAAAATGACTACATAAAAACCTAATATAATACGAGAAAATGCCCATGAATAAATATTATATTTTTTTTCTTAGAAACTGAACGATATATACATTTTAAAACAAAAGACTAAAGAATAAGCCTTTGATATAAAAATTAATTATGAAATAATATAATATCATTTACAACCTTTAAAATGCCTTAGAATTGTTGATATCGTCTTTGGTGGATGAAAGGGGGAAGTATTTTATTTCTTTTTTGCGCTGAAGTCCGTGGAAGGAGAGGGTATTTTGGGGTCCAGAACTGCGTATCTAGCCGAAGCTGACAATAAATAAAATGTTTGCACTCTTTATTTTTACTCAATGATATTGTAAATATAGATTTTGTAATATTGATGCTCAATATTAATAAATATAATATTGATTTGAATATAGAAGAAGCATCCTACACAAACACA
This sequence comes from Caligus rogercresseyi, assembly GCA_013387185.1. Classification (NCBI taxonomy): domain Eukaryota; kingdom Metazoa; phylum Arthropoda; class Copepoda; order Siphonostomatoida; family Caligidae; genus Caligus; species Caligus rogercresseyi. Next base: position 19,903,925 of record CP045897.1, read on the forward strand.
CAAATACCAATTGTTAAATAATATATGTCGATTTATTAATTAATAATGTTTTTTTTTATTTTTATATATTCAAAATATTTTAATTAATATTATTTTTTAATTTACAGGAAAGTCAAAGAAGCATCCAATCATTAAGAAAAACTCCATGGTCGGATGAGTTCTTCTGCTCCAAAGACTCAAAACCTTTCGCACTCATAAAACTGCGATTTCCATAGATCAACTCAGGTGGGTTGGGAATAATAATGATTATTATCTCAGAAGAAAAAGAAAAAGTTTTAATTTGAATAATTGTTTATGGGCGTTTTAATTAAGAGACCGAATGGATAAGAGGGTGTAAATATGAATATATGAAGAGAATCTAGTGTAATGGATGAATAAACAGTGGGTGCTTTGTGAGTGTATATGGATGAATAAACAGTGGGTGCTTTGTGAGTATAAGTATATATATATATATATATATATATATATATATATATATATATATATATACATATCGACGACCGGGACACTTTTTTCGACGAGAGCCGGACCGGGACTTTAATATATTCGTTCTTTCGTCATTCTGAAAGTGACGACGTCTTTTTTTAGAAAATAAATTTTCTTATCAAAAAGTACAACACTACTTTTTTTTAATATCTTTAAAAAAATTGACAATTATTTTCAGAATGACGAACAAACGTTCAAAAAACAATATATATATATATATCCAGTAAATTTATATTCTCTGCAGAAGTTTCTGCAATCATTAACTTTCCCTACACTCCATTTGTGTGGAACTTACGCGTTATATATTATAAACTTTACTTACAACGATACCCACTAATGCACATATATGTATATATACCTTTAAGGTGTATAGTATTTCGAAAAAAAACATTTTTTTAAAGAGAAGGCTTAAAATATAATACTAAAATATGAATAAAAAATTTTTTTATGATTCTTATGTGATACAAAGATATATCAAATGCAAAAAAAGAATAGCAAATTTGTAGCGTGCAAAAAAAGAATATTATTCAATAATTTGATGGTAAAAAATATATTTTTTAGTTGATATAACAAAGATCTATTCACGCCAGGTGCTTCTAAATATCCTCCGTATCGAAATAAAGCACCCTTTAAAGGTTATGGCTGTCTCATGTTTCTACCATGAAATGTCTTTGTCAACTATACATATTTATCTTCTCCTACGTATTTTTAAGCCTAGCAGTATATATAGGATTGGGTGCTGTAAATAATACTGTGAGGCCTCGAGTTTGTAAGGTGCGATTTATGTACACAACGCAATCGTTCAATGCTGTGCCCAGGGCATAAAGTGTCCCTTGTCTGTGCGTGAAGTAATTGCGACACGATGATATAGTCTCTTTAAAATATATGGTGAATTATAAGAACAATGTAATTGTTTAAGGGATACGTTTAAAATGTGCTCTTCTCAATAAAACTGTTCCAATACTTTATACTATGTTTGTCTTTTATTATCATCACTCAAATCAGCAAAACCCAAGTAAGTCATTTAATTCAATTCTTAATATTTCCTCAGAACAAACATTTAAAAAAATTGATTGTGATGTAGTACAGAATGTATTAAACCCTTGTTACAAACCATTAGCAAATTTCAGCCATTTGCTATGCTGAAAGAGAAATAAAGTATTCTTTTGTCCTGTATTATAATTAAACATCTATTTCATTATATAAAGATTAAAAATATGTAAGATTTAGTATACTAAATGAGTTATTTAGCAAGTAAAATTATTAAAATCCAACTTTTTATGAGGTACAGCTAATAGAAGTAAACAGATTATACCTCCGCACGATATACTGATGTTTATCTAAAAAAAATGGCGATACCTGGCCAGTGAAGATCCCTACTATCTGGTATGGTTTTATCCGTCTTGCTCCGTTGGACATCTCCAATTTCTATAACGGATTATGAGGCAGTACAGGAAATTTGCCAAAAGACAAACCAAATAATGCAATTAAATCTTTGTTATTTTATTTAGTTAAAGTTTTTTTATAATTAATTTTTGTAGTTAGTGCTGCTAGATTTTAGTTTAGATTTAATTTTGAACTATAATGTTTATTTATTTTTATTTCTATATGTAATATCTCTATATCAATAAAGTATCTTCAAAAAAAGTGGCAGAGATTAAAAATAGTTCAACAGAAAGTAAGAGCATATGTGTACAATAACATGGCATTTACTATTCTGCTTTAGGCCTTACATGATGAATATCTATCGATTTAAAAAAGTAGAAGCTAATAGAAAATACATTCCAATTCAATTATTTCGATTTTATTTATACATTTATATTATTTCAAAGGTTAAATGAAATACGAAATAATTATATTCATATTTTATGCAGTATATTCCAAAACCTTTAATTTTAATTTAATTATAGCTGTAATTTTAAAAGGATGTTGATTAATAAAAACCATAGAATTTAGGTCTATATTTTGTTGCATTAATTAAAGACGTATCAAAACTTTAAGTAACATAAGAATATTGTGATTAAGGTACACAGTAGAACCATATTTCAACTACTACAAGTTTCTTCACATCTTACTAATAAAACTTATATTGTCAACATTATTAACCCTCTTATTGATAATACAGGCAAAACCATACAGGAAGAAGCTTTAGTCTATAGATATATTCAAAAGTTAGCGGTAACTTAAGTAAATTATTTATATTTTTATTGTCGTGTGTTTTTATTACATGTGATATAAAGTTTCATTTTTTATGTAGTTAACCTACAATTTCATGAAGCATAATATATGAACTCTCAATAGATAACTTGTAAAAGAAAAGATCTACACACATTCAAAGCATTTAGATTGAGATGCCTCCTAAGGATAAGTTGTTTATCAAGTACAGATGAATGAATTTATGTGAGTAGAGACTTTTTATCTTCTTATTTTGTACAGTCTCAAGATCTCAATATTTTTTATACAACAACATGACGAATGAATCCTGGAAATATAAAGAATATTATCTTCAATAGTCACTTTATAAGAGCCATGGGCGGGAATCGTAGCAACGTTGGAAAGGACTTTTAAATGGCAGGAAGATACGCAAATGTCAACGTGACTTTGATCAAATGCTAAGAACTGGTGCGCATTCATCTTGAACGTCATGTTCTAAAATTGTTTGTGTTGGTACTATTTGTAAAGAGCTAATAAAATGTTACAGATAATGAATGTTTATTAAAAGGAGCTGGTGGAAGGGTCATTTTATTCCCTTCGCTATGGGTGTTCCACTATAGAAGACAGTTATATTTATGGTCATTTTAAGTACAAATCCATATAAATGGTAGAAAACTGGACAAGGAGAAATTTTTAAGAACACAAATGAGTTATGGACAGCATATTAACATATGATCAATTTAAGAGGTATTTATAAACAACACTTTTAAATCGTCTTTAATAAGGTACTTTGTTTTATTTACATCACAGAACAGGAACTCCAATGGTAAACATCTCTTTGACCATATTTGCTTAATGTAAAGAACACATTGGCAGAGTGTATGGTTTTTATACTTTATGGATGAAAAGGTGGGGAATTTTTTCGACTGATTAACTTTAGATCATCACCATTGCTTATTTGTCATCATAAGCAAAGAGACTACCAATATTATCAAAAGGATACGATTTTTTATAGACTCACTGTATTGTAACATACATTTATCAACGTAGAAGTAATGAAAATTAATTTATATTCTGCGGATTTATTCTGATTATATGTTAAGAGATAACTTTCTTCGTGTATTAAGGGAACAATTATATCTATCATGACTGTTTTTACAACCCCATTTGTTACAATCTTATTACTACATTTATATATTAGTTATCAAAGCTATATTTGGCCGTCTATTTCAAGTCTTTTAGGTAATACGGAACCCCCTTTAGTTAATTTCTTATCCGAGTAACTAAATGATTTTGGTTCAGTCTTCAATGCAGACTTATATTTCGTCTTCATTTTAAAGAAGACAATAACTATACCTTTTCTTATAAAACGATTCAGGTCAATCTGATATTTCATTTGAAGTGCTATTCCTTATTTCTTTCATTTTAATGGGATGAGTAATTAAACATGGTTCTCTTTTTTTAATTCAAAATTTATGGTTAACTTTTATATTATTAAAAACATGTCGGCTTAAGAGAATTTCGTAACTTTGTTACAATTTATCGTAAAACTTTATGATACCCTTAACCATGGAGCTATGATTTCATCTTGGCGCCTATCAATAGTCCTTACTCAACCTAATCCTTTATCAAGAAGCGTTGTAAAAACCCACATATATCTGTCATGAGTGATCTATGAGTAACTCATATATATTAACTATTTTAAAGCATAGTATTTATCTCTTCCCCTGCCAAGATAGGAATGGTCCCTTTCCATGGTTTTGTGTGAGCTTAAAGATCTGAAAAGAGCTTTTTGTATCAAGTCCCTTGGCAGTTGTTCAGAGAGGGTTTTTTTAAATAACCTACCATCATTGATTTATGAAGTCGAGCTTCCCTACCCTCTGGTATGCATGATGATCCACTTATGTACTTAAAGTAACCTCCCTTAGAAACACAGGGCTTATTTAAAAGGGGAGGGGGTAAATACCTCCCTGGACTTAAGGACGTAGCTTTAAGTTAAGTTTTTTAAAGGTACAAAAAATTTATGAGCTCATACTATACCTGTATATACTCTAGTCAGTGATACACTTACTAGGACATTACATAAATTGTTAAAATGTATACAAGTATTTATAAAAATAATAGTGCAAAATTTATTCTATTATTAGTCATATTCATTATGTTTATAATCTTTATTATAAAATTAAAGTACAAATCAATATAATAAATGATATCTCCACAACGGATTACAGGTACAAGCAAATATAAATTAGTATTAGAGAGAAGGGATAGCGACATAAGGAACATTTTTTATAATTGTCTGATATGCTATAAAGAGCAAATAGCTGGTGATAGTTTGTTGACTCAGTTATTCTCTTTGACAACTATAAGTCTTCTGTTTTATGTTGTCATAAAAAGGCAAAAATACTTGACTTGCTTAAAAAGCTATCTAATAAATGATCTTCTTGCTCATTCTATGTTGTTCATTAGGAATATAGTCGACAAAAATAAAATAAAATAATTGGGACAGAAGCCTTTTTATAATTCAATAGCATAGTCTATCCTCAGCCTCTCCTACCTTTTCTGATTGAACTGCTCATTAAACACAAAGCTATACATTTGTGGAGTTTGCCCCAATTGCCCTTCATATTTTCTTACTGTCTAAAGTATATATCTATGGATATACACACACATAGTCAAATGACCCAATAAGATTTCTTCTTCGCCACATTGAAGTATGTTCCATAAATATAGATAATTAAAACGAAGGATAATGCTTTAACAGTATGTATGTTGAAAAAGAAACAATAAAATCCGGGGAGTGGAGGGGAAAGGTAAAACCACAGAACCCCCCTAAAGTAGTAATAACTTAAGACCATGGCAGTAATTTTTCAACCTTTATCTTGAGAAGTCATAACCTTTGATCATTATATATATATATATATATATATATATATATATATATATATATATATATATATATATATATATAGTTTGTTGCGATCCATCCATGTTTTGTACACGGTAATGAAAAGGCACATAAAATCGTTTAAATTAGGTTTGAACATTCAAACCAGCCTGTGATCTGTGGTCTCACGAATGCACTAATGAACGATACTCCGTACATCCAAAACCTTATTTGGCACGCGTTGAACATAAGAAATTCAAGGTTTAATTGTTTGGCTGGTCTCTTTTGTGTTTTCTGATAAATCCATTTTTTTGTTCACGGTAACGAAACAGTAAAAAAATCCTCATTTTGTAAGATAGTTGAGTGTGAACGGTCGTGACACCCCTCGTACATATAGCTATTTCAATTACATCAAAATATAACGTTTTAAATATATCTTTAGCAGTGTCCTTTCTATTATATACATTATATTTATCAACGTCTAGCAGCATAAATATATATATATATATATATAAATCATTGCTTGTGAGTCCTCAAAGAATTTGAACTACTTCTTTTTCATTCATTTATTGAGGCTCTCAACAAGTTATCTTATTAATATTTCTTTTATTATCAAGAGTATGTTGAATTGGTAGTATTGTTATCAGTCTATTTATCGACAAAAATCTGTGTCAGTCTCGTGGGTGTCTAAGAAATAATGATGCACGACGGACTCTAAATATCTTTTATATGGTGGCATTTATCTCCTCATTTCTCTTTTCAAACTTTTTAAATTGATAATAAGAGAGAGAGAGTTTTTTTCTCAATGAGATTGGATTTTTTTTGGGCGTTGGAGGTTGAGAAATGTTGAGATGAGTCAAGGACTTTTATCTCACACACGATGAGCTCAAGTAGTTGTGTGAGTTTTGAAACAACATAAAAAATAAAATACAGATTGAAGGGAGCTATGTTGTTCCTATAAAATATTATTCTATTTTTAAACATGTATTTATGATTAGAGGAATTAAAATTCAGATATTTAAATAATCGAAAAAGGGAGAGCGATAGCCGTGTGCGTTAAGGCGTGTTCAACTCTAAATGTTGGGGGCGCAGGTTCGAATCCCGAGGGGAGATGGCATTTTTGATCTGCCTCATTGATAAGATCCTAGGTTCGATAGACTAATTTTAATGCTATAATGCTTATTTATATTAGTTGGATGCAATTCTATCGAACCATATAGGCGAAAAAAGTGAGTGCCTTCGAAAAAGGCACAATATAATTTCAAAATGTAATAACGTCATGCATTCATTCGACCTTTGCTTGTGCAATAGCGTTGTACATTATATGTTTTTATTATATACGGCATATTATACATGTAACGTTTTTATATGATCTGTTGTACATTTGACGTTTCGTACATTCGACATTTTGTACATTTCATATTTTGTAAATTTTTTGTAAATTTATGTACAAAGACGTACATTTATGTATTTTTCGCAACTGCCCTGAATAGTTTACTCTGTTTTCTGCAAATATTTCTTGTGTATTTTATTTTTTCACCGAATAAAATGTTTTTAACTAAAAACACACTCACATCAAAGTAGAAGTTCATAACACTGTTCGGTCTTTTCTTTAGCATCAAAAATCATCATTCTTTAATATAGTTATACGTATTATTAGTTGCATCTTTTAACAGTTTTCAGCATAATATATAAATGAAAGTTAATTGCTCTTAGGCAAACCTCTACCGGCTGATACCAGATTAAGTTCTGGTGTGATATAACTTATCTAGATTTAAAACAAACTACAAACAATTTTCTGCATCTTAAATCCTCAATAATGCATATTTGAATAACTCCATTTTGGATGTCTGTCCCTATTGTTATTTAAAATATCATCATATTTCTTCTTTTGGGTGTACTTTGTAATTATACTGGAACACTTATAAATCTCAATGATGACACTACTTTTAGTAAGTCAGAGCATCAAAAACAACAATGTTGGGTTGGACGGAAATATGCAATTTCTTACTTAGGTAAATATCTATTTCTGGATATTGAATTGGTTATAACGTGAAACAGTTATATCAAAACTGTCTTAGTTGCAACTAGGATAAGGTATATTAAAGTTCACAATTATGAATTATAATTTTAGTAGTAACGTTAGCAATACCGACTTTCCTGATTATCTGTTTTGGGTAAGCTATTCAATCATTTTGCGGTGTTCATTGTCTCGAATGTAACGAACTAATTTTTTGGGATGATATAACTCAATTGGACGAATAATCAGAACACGGCGGATAGAAACTCTAGAAAATAGTTAATCTACTTTACCGACAAGGTTTTTGATTGATGCAATGCAACTGAACCAATCGAAGAAATTGGTTTTTTAAATAGAAGGATGCAATAAGCTAAATTTGGACTCCATAAACTAGAATTGTTTTTGTACGAGTGGATTTTGGGATTATGCAATTCTATTGAATCGATGAGAGCGTGTCCCCCCCCCCCCCCCCAAAAAAAAAAAAATGTTGTATCGAATGAATTATGTAATGTGCAAGTTTGTAAAAAAGATAATTGGATTATAACGAATCGATTTGAGGATGATGTAATCATACTGAATCAATCAATCAATAAAAAATAATTGTTTTATATATAGCTATATGAAATTTTAAAAACTATTTGTAATTTCTTGAGCCTCAGTAATTTATAACGTGATTCTTCATTCCACTTTATTATTTTTAATCATAAATCTTGTCATGAACTCAAAATAAAGATTGTAAAGTGTAATTCACATAGAAGGTAGAAAAAACAATCCCACGTTTTTTAAGTGAATATATACCATTTGCAGTTTATTACATCTTAATAATATATAAATTGCGAAATGAAGATATTTTCTCCAGATGACAAATAGTATCTTATAAACGAAAAAGAAACACAATTAATGATGTGTCATGAACTCGATTTAATACGTTAATCCTATATAAAGTATCTTATTATTATCATTGCTATTCTTTATTAATATTCTTATTATTCCTCGTTATATGTAACACAATACCCCACTAGCCTCTAATAGTAGCAGTAGCGTCCCAGAGGATTTAGAGATTCATTTTAATTTGATATATGTAATCTAATATATATAATATATATATATATATATATATATAAATATATATATATATTTATTTATAGAGAATATGAATATATATATATATATACATATATATATATATCTATAGCCATTGTATCTTTAAAACATAGTTTAGAGAAGTATACTATGAATATATAATTTGTAGAGAACACTTCAAAATTTTGATTGGATGTAAGAACTTTTACAGTGTTTATTATACATTTTCATACACGATTACTTTATTTAAAAAATATTATACAAAAGGTCTTGTAGTAATAAAATTTTAACTAACACAATTCAGATTTGTCAAAAACAAACAAATCCCTTCAAACTATTGTATATATGACGTCAACTTCATATTTGATCATATTTATTATTATAAGGTGAACAGAGTCCCTTTTTAAACAAGTTATATCTCCTTATTTTCTATTTTATAGATATAATATGTGTATTGTTCTAATAAGACTCTGTTTATCTTGTTTTCTTTTTCTATTTTTGTTATTTTCGTTTCTTGATAAAATATTGATTGTTATTTTTTTAATTTATATATTTTTTGTTCCAGGCTACAACTCACGCCAAGATATATATTTTTTTTCTTCTTTTACAACGAGAGGAGGAAAAAACACACACACATACGTACAAATTTGTGTAAGGAAAAAAAGAGGAGAGAATACAAGTTTGTTATTTTTTTTTTAGTGCGTTAGTCCTTCAAGGTGCGTTGTGAGGGAAAGATCCCTTGTATGATACTTTTAAACAAAATAATAACAAAGTGAGTTCAGTGAATATATAATAACCATTATGCCGGTGCAAAGGAGAGGTATGCGCGCCCTTCAGATTTGGTGCCAGAGGGTAACGGATGAGTACCCCTGCGTGGACATCAAGGATCTCTCCACATCATTTCGTGACGGCCTCGCCTTCTGCGCCATCATTCATCACTTCCGCCCAGAGCTCCTCCCCGAGTTTCACGTCCTCAAACCGAGTGCATCTACGAGAACAACGACCTCGCTTATCGTGTCGCAGAGTCCTCCCTGGGTATCCCATCCCTCCTGGATCCCCAAGACATGGTGGACAGCGAACTCCCAGATAAGTTCAGCGTGGTGACCTACGTCTCACAGTTCTATCACTTATTTAAGGACGAAGACGGCTCACGAAGCCCTAAATTCACACCTTCCTCCTCCTCCACATCATCCTCTTCGAACCTCAGTCGCAACTCCGAGTCTGAAAATGACTCTGTCCTCATGAGCTCCTCTGAGAACAACACCCCCGTAGGAACACCCACCGTCCATCCAAAAAGAATCTCAACCAATCAGAGCTCATTCAAAAATACGGAAAGGAGCTCTTCTCCTCATCCCCAAAGAGCAAAACTCTGTTGTGGCTCGAATGAGCCATGAACTCAGTCTCAAGGTCAAGATAGGAAACGAAAAATGAGGTCCTCAGTCATTTTTATAATTTTACGATAACCGATGTGAAAACAGTAACTAGTCTCATTCACATCAACTCCTCATTCGACAAGTGTCCTTTAATTCCCTCCCCTCTTCATATATAGGACATTTAATAAGTCTGACAGCAAGCCAGCAAACCCTCGATATATTTTAAATCCCCCTTCTACAAAATATTATAGTATATATATATGACGACAATCCAGGATCCTTAGTGGAGTGCAAAGATATTTTTATTTTTTTAATCAGCCGGGACACTGGCAGCAATTTTTATGACCTTTTTTCTTACTTCTGTTCCTTTTTCTTCTTCAATATGTAATATATATATAATATATTGATAAATGAAAATACTATAATCTCTTTTTATAAAAAGAGAGATGAAACTAAAAAAATGAGATACAGACCCGCCTACACATCTCATAAACCTTTTTCTAATGTTTATATATATATATATAAGCCCCCTTATACCTTGGATTACAATCATAAGGGGAGACATAATTATCACTCTTTGGTTGTGGCCGTGGTTTTAATAATGGTTTAATGATTATCATTATTAATACTATTTCTTTTCCTTATTCATGTTTGTATACATTAATATATTTTTTATGGTATATATATACATTGTTTTATGTGTGGAAGAGATATATACCTATATATTTCTTATTAAAAAAGTGATAGTTGATCTAAGGAGAAAACGTATATTACTATGTTTGCACTGATTGTTTAATACCTGTGTATTTGCTACTTTTAATATATATTATTATTATTATTCATAATATTTCTTAAGTCCATTCCAAAAAATGTTTCCTCTTTTTATGCTGACATGATATCTCATTTAGAAATAAATTGAACCCATCTTAAACAGACTTTTATATGTGTGGCGTCTATTTATTTGACCAGGAGGGCCATCACATATTGTTTTTTCTTTGTTGGTAGGGATGCCGATGAGTAGATTTGAACCTCCTTTTTGTGTTCTTTGTTTTATTCTACTGTATTTTTATAGAGGCTGTCATAGTAGATAATTCTGTATTAATGTTTAGAATGTTATGGTTAAAAAACTTATTTAGTTGGAGTAAGACTAAAAGTGCAGTTATAAAAAACAAGGGGTTTTTATATTATAACGTTAGTTTTATTCAAAAGGGGCTTTATATTAGTTAATGTTGTTAGAGACGAAGATTGCCCGGTAAGGCTTTTGCTTTTGGAAATTCAATTTTCATAAATAAATGGACTTCAGGGGAACCAAAAACAGTTTTATTACATATCGAAACCTTGGTCTTATTATAGGGAAATACAAAAACCATTTATTTACGATAATTTTTTTAAGAAGACACAACTTTGGTAGATCTTACATGCTTGATGTCTTCGTCTTCGACAATTCTCACTTGGGGTTCATTCGTTGTGTATTTATTTCATAAAAGTAAGAACTCTTTTAGGAAAAGCTGGAGTTTAGTTTCGTATTGCCCAAAAGGACTTGGATGGAAAATGTAGATACATAAATAAATAAATATTTATGGCACCAAATCACGAGAATCTAAAGCTTCTTACTTCCCCTATGTACATATTAACGATGAATTTTCTTTAATTGCTATAAAAAATAGCTTCTTTGTCATATGCTATATCAGATGGAATAAAGCTTTAAAAATGTATGATAAGGTTAAGCAAATCAGGAGACCTTATTGAACAACGGTGTCGCTGTTTGTCTATAGAATTATATCAAAATGTTGGATAAGTAAAGGTATGTTTCGATATTTATTTTGTAAATAATAAATAAGGAAATAACTAATCAGTTATGGCCCATTTCATTATCTCTTAAAAAACTCCCTTTGATGTAAGAAGTGATCCAAAGAAACATATATTGTGTTTGAATAGATCCCTCTCCCCTTTATGAATATGTTATTAATAAATAGATACAGCATTTATTCTTCATAATATATTATCATATTTATTTAAATAGAGTATCAATATGAACATAAATAGCAGTGGTTATCACATATCCCTCCATAGAAGACGGGGGCATTATCCAATCAAAGTATTTTATTTTGTCAAGCATGTTAGTTACAACAGCATTAATTGACTTCAGTGGCGGCAGGAGGGTAAACAGTCACTCCAACTGGAAGAGTCTCCAGATACATAACGTCCGTTTTCGTCAACCTTAGTGGCACACCAGGGACGTGGATAGGACCATTCCTTCACGCAAGAGCGATGCACAACGTCTTTGTACATGAATGGGAAAACGCAGCTTTGACCACTTGCAGTGCAAACTATTCAAAGAGAAGAAGAAGAGAAAATGAGATAGAATAGAATAGATAGATAGATAGATATATGTACGTATCTATGGTGGCCCCGTTTTTACAATTGGGGGAAAAAATCAAGGAGGGCAGGGAATGAAGGTGGGCGTTGCCTGAAGCAAAAGTTTCTTCAACTTCAAAGTGAGTTTTTTTTCTCTCTCTCCGCATGGCTTGAAACTCATTTCAAAGACTTAACCATTCTTACATTTCTGTAGATCATTGTAAACATCTATTATATAGTAGTGAAGCTCCCACAGCATTATCAAATCTCATGATCGATAGGCTACTCGAATAGCTGAACATATGTGTGCTTCAATTGATGTCGTCAAGGGTGCCATTCTGAAGGATAATAAAGTAGAACCTTTTGGTTTAACGTGATTGATGGAAATAAAATAGTTGAAACATCTTCTCACGCTTTGTGTATAATATAAATGCTTACATTGTAGAATCATATTGGATAATAAATTGAAATAGAAATAAAACTAAATCTTGTTAGTTAGTTTGCGAAAACTATCAAAAAATCATCCTCAGACGTTTATCTTGGTCGTTATTAAAGACTCAGTAATAAACATTATTTTTTTAAGTTCGTAAATCCATATTTATTTCTTTTTTATGTCTTATCCTCAGAGACTCATTTATGTTCAGATATGATGAAACAAATATGTATTATGATCCTTAACGTTATGAATTCCTTTATTTGATTAAACTTATTATGAGATATCCGAGGGATCCATTCCAAATATTCTTATATTGAGAACAGACAATTTTGCGTTCTTAGGGATGAAATACGAATCCGTGAGTTGATGTTTTCAACTCAACTGGCAGGATGTTAGTAATGCCTTCTTTATCAATACCAAGTACTTTTCATTCTTATTGAAACTTAATTTTTATCCACATATGACGTTTGAGAAAAGAGTGATATCCTTATATGAGGCATCGAAAAAAATCTAAGATTTTATTTATATATATATTGCCTCATAGATGGCGTTGTAACATTGAAATCCAAGTTATTTTAAAAGCTCTATAGTCACTAATAGTTTGTTTATATCACAAGTATTTAATATCAGGAGGTAGATGCTACTTGAATGATTTGGAGATAGAGCGATATAACAATTAAAGGAAATAAATTTTAATGTCGAATTATATACTTTTAAGCATTAACATTTTTTGTTTTACAATATTTACTGAAGAAGTGATTCTTAATATTTTTAAATGGACCATTTCACTTTCAAACCATCTTATTTACCTTCACCCCATATGCCAAGAAGTACACCAAACAAAATACTGATTAAGTTAAAACCCATCTTATAAAATGAATTCCTTCTTCATACTTAATAGACAAGAGTGCCTCTCACATGGAAGACATTGGAATCGAATACCTTGCTAGGAGGTTAAAAGATCAAATAAGATCCCTCCTCCTACTACTTATTAGGGACTCCTAATATGAAGTAGCATCCTTCCAGGCTCCTTCAGGTCATTTTCCTGACCTATGCGAGACTTCAAGGAAGCCTTTTCCTTTAAAAAGGGGGGGGGGGGCACCACTCTTCTGCATACAAATGTATAAGTAAAATATCATTTGAAGTATTCTTTATCTTCGTATACCATTCACTTGTTAGTATGGTGAATAGTTATTTAATTATATCCTTGTATGGCTATAACTGCATTTGTATATTCATAAAACATGACTTTAAAGTCAGCTGTAGATGTAGGAGGGGCTTTGTGTTTTCTAGAGATATAAAGATATAGAGAGCTTATTGAATTCGTCAGAGAAATACGTCATTGTGTCAAGAATACAACTGAACGATGTTTCTCTGCTATTGGAGGGAAGAGAAATAGGTCATTGTGTTCAGAATACAGCTGAACGATGTTTCTCTGTTAATTGCTAATTTGTATCTCTGTGGCCGAATCCATAGATATATAAACATATAGAGAGCTTATTCCCTTCATCTGGATATTTGTGTCCAATATAAACAAAGTAATTTATACTACGATGACGTAGTAGAAACTACTTTGTTTATTTTGAACACACAGAATACAGCTGAACGTTGTTTCTCTGATATTGAAGGGAATCAGTTCTCTATATGTTTATATCTTTATGTGTTTTCTTTTTGTGTATTTAGGTGGTGTAGATGAGAGTTTACGTGTTTCTAGCAAACAAAAAAACATAGTGGCATCGTAAAACTGTCAGGAGGGTATACAAACAGTTGTTAGGCAGACGTAGGCCAATAATTGATTACACAAAGCTCTACACGCCAACCGTTTTTCAAGTAACAGCATCTACTACGACTAATAAAGGATTGTGGGTTGTTTTGATATCGTTGTAGAAAGAGAAAAATAATGTGTATCCTTCTTGGCCAATGTTTTTTTATTCACCTATTTTTTTGACAATTTTATATTTTTATTGCACGGGTAATTTTTAGGTGGGTATTTTATGTCTACACATTCTTTTTGTTGAATACAAACTTATATTTTAATATGATGTCCCACATATATATATATATATATATATATATCGTCGGTGGCTTTTAAACTGATTAAACAAAAACTTACTTTTATCCTTTTTATGTGGCCCATTCCTTTCTGAATCCTTTTGGTGTGATTTGCCGGAGGATCCTAGGATAAAAATAAGAAGTAGGTAGTGATTTATTTATTTTTCTCTCAAAGCCTTAGAAGACAATTAGGCTTGGATTAAACAAAGAGCTTCTTGTATGCTGATGATGTGGAAATGATAAAATGTAGAAAAATACACTTATTATTTGTGTGTGCTGTGCTACGCATTAATGAAAGAGAAAATGCAAGAGGAATGCTCATATAAAATCATGACTTTGATTTTTTTTTCTTCTTCTATTCTCCCCCTGTAAATACTTCGTCATTTTCCTCACTTATAAAAGACTACTACTGCTACCTAGTCATTTCGAAATATGGATAACCAACATGGAGGGATGCAAGTTGATGATGGATTGCCTCACGGGTCTTATTTAAGGTACAAAAATAGGCTCTTATGAGCTCAAGGATCTTACTCAGAGATTTAAAAAAGTGCTTCTTTTTGTTGTAAAATGTTAAGCGTCATGATTGAAAATAATAATATTCAACAAAGATATTGAAATAAACAGCTGTAGAATCGTATGTCTGACTTGAAACTTAAGTATATTTTCTATGAGATTGATTTTATTTGGTTCATGAGTGTTAAAACAACTCCTTCAACAAGTCGAACATGCATCAGCTTAATTAACTTGTCCCCATAGAGATTTTAGTTTTTCTGCGCGTACAATTATTTATACATTTCTAAAAGACTGAACAATAACCAATTTTCAATAACATATATTTGTGAATAGTTAATTAGTTTTTAATACTAGAATATATATATATATATATATAGTTTGATTAAATCTTATTTGACATTCATATCACAGATTTGTCCTTTAAAGTTTCTTTATAGAAGCTCTGTAGTAAAATATTTATTCAAACATTTTACTCTGGATTCATTAAGAAATATTGCATTAGTTTTATGTCTCAATATTTGTCTACATTTAGTAAACAAATTTTGGTGTAACCGAATAAAAGATTAATCAATTTTCTTATAAATATGCTGTAATATTAATTTATATATAAATTGATACAATTCTGAGAAAACCATACATATATGATAGCAAAAAGAGCATATGAATTCATATTTATATTACCATAATCAAAACAAACCATAAAGTTGTTAGATCACTATTAGCTAGAATCATGACATCGTTTTTTTTAAGATGTATTTATTTTCCATTTCCGAACACAATTTGAATTATATAACCTAGATAATGAGAAAAAGCTGAAGAAAAGCAATTTAGATTAGGTTTTAATACTGAGTTGTTGTTTGTTTGTATGCTTGCTCTTGCAGCTAACTATTCTCCTTTTTAGCCCTGCCGCTCAAGGATAGTCAAGTGGACAAACTAATGCAATTAAAAGGATAGATTAATGTTTCATATACGACTTGTGTTATAGCTCTTTTAATCATATGAAGTGTGTGTGCATTCTATACCTTTCATTGCTTCTTCATGAGCTATAAATTATTAATCAATGACGAGGGATATTACAAACTAGTTTTGTTTGTGTACAACTGCTAGTTGTTTGAAGGATTCACCCTAGATATATAGAATACCTGGTACTCCAATTTTATGTGTCAAATATCATAAGTCGTGTTATTATTAGAGAGGTATCAAACCAATTTTGTAAAAATAGATTATATATATAATCTATTTTTACTAATATTTTTGATATCTCTTTAATAATAATATATATATATACATATATGCCAGTGTTATTTTCTTATACTCCCGGGAAAAGGATATATATTTTAAATATCCCTGTAGATATTGATACTGTTCCTTTTATTTCAATCGAGTCATGAATATAACTAAAATTGATTATTTGTCTACAATGACATAATTTTATGTACTTAATATAAACTTTATAGTTTTGCCGACTACTTAATTTCTTTTTATTTAAACGAAGTGCTTCATGAGGTAAATGCTGACAACATTATTTTCTCCTCAAGACAAATAATGTAAAGTGAAATTAACAAATCGACTCTTCAAAACAAAATAACTATAATGTTACATTTCATCATATTTAGAGGTGTGAAATTGAATGTTTCATTGAAAATAAAGAGCTTTTTAGTATCAAAAATAACTCTATTATTGAGAGTAAGCTTATGGATGAAAATATGCTTATAATTTGTGTACATCAACACAGTTTTTTTATAATCTAATTTTATTTACTTGAGCAGGTGAAAGGAATAATATATTAGGAAGGGCATCTATGTGAAAGAGTGTTGAATGTTGAGGGTGCAGGTTCGATCCCAGAGAGGGAGAGAGAATATTAATCAACATCAATACAATTAAACTATGTTGGATGGACTAAAATAATGTAATAATGCTAATAGAACAAAATATGTAAAATTAAATATTAAAAGTTGTTAAAGCGAATGTTTTATTTTAGAAAAGCCAAAATGACATATAAACTTCAGTTTTTGAATACCGGGAAAGGAATTGAGGAGCTCTATGGCTCACTATTATGGACTCAATTGTATCAAAAGCACTTTTGTAAAAATAAATTGCGTAGTCCATAAGGGAGTAAGATAATCCATAAAAATACATAAATATGTATTTGTGTGGGTTGGGAGTTGACTTGCAAAAGAAGAAGGAGGAAGTATGAGTCATTTTCTTACAAGTTTTTTGCTTGCTTCTTGTATGTGTGTGGTTGCATTATTCTGATAATAATAACAACAAAATGCATCATGAACTTAGTGAGCACACCTGTTCCTGTCGCTGGTGCAGCGCTCTGCAATGGGCCTAATGATTGGGAGGAAATTGGATCTCGAGCCTTGGAGTGCAAAGATGCAATCTTGCTGAGTATGGAATTAATGAGGGCGTTCTCCTTTCGGAGCTCAGTGTTCTGATCCTCCAACTTGTGGACTTCGTCTTGAAGGGCTCCGAGATCACCTCGATGTATGACTACCTAAAGACAGGAAACAAATAAGGAAGAGAAGAAAATTATGATATTTCAGAAAGAATAAAAAAATCCTTTTAATAGAATGAAATTCAATTAAATTATGTTTCTCAATATCAACCAATTTTTAGCCAATAATAAGTGACCATTCCTCTGGTTAATATATAACATCTGCTACTACTTTTTTGGAATGATGTCTTTTGAGAACAATGATGAATACTTTTTCAAAAATGTCTAATTGTCATCATGCATTAATGTGAAGAAATTTTATATTGAAATAAAAAGGAATGAAATCCATGCAATTAAAAGTATACGGATTTATTTTATCTTAAGACTATAAAATTGTCCTCGTCATGTATGAACTTAAGAAGAGTGGGAGGAAAACGAAAAAAAAGTAAACATTCACAAATATCTGATGTGGTATGATTATTTCTATTTATAACGATGTAAATTCCTAGAGGATATACTATGATGCAATCAATTGTGAGATGTTTACTGTTTTTTTTCTTAGCATCCGGTCTTTGAATCGACTCTTTATTTTCCAACACAAAAGGTATTAAGGACATTGTGTACAAAAAGATAAAAATTATTAGGAGTTCTTGCATCATATCATAGTATTAGTGATCGGATGCTTAAATCAAGACTCTATGTTCAAATCTGCTACAATGAATAATATTTCGAAGGGAGAAACCCCCCCCCAAAAATAGAATTTGAGCGGTGTATTATTCTCAACATTTTGCGCCCTCATCATTCAAAGTTAAAACCCTTTGAATCATAATTTCAAAAATAAAAAAGACGTTGCAAAGTCACCGATGGAATTTGATTTATTTTACTTGAAATAAATTTGGTCTGCACTTAAAGTCTTCACTTTCTTTCAGGATTACAATATAATCAAATAGAATACAAAAAAATTCAATCGTTGATTAATGAATATGATTTCATTTACAAAGATGGCCTTTATATAGCACATTCTTAAAGGTAACAAATAACTAAATATGTAGCAAGAATATAAGAAGTACTCACTTGTTTTTGTAAGTTGATACAGAATATGATAATGGACCAAAGGGTCACGATAGTTAAAACAATTAAGGACATCCGAACTGGATCCGCTCCGCAGCAGGATCGTGCTGAACAGATGCTGACATGGGAAGTCACTGAGGTAGATGATTGGCCTCCACGCAATTTGGAAGGAGATACATTTGACTCTGTAATAAGTAAAAAATATAAAAGTACCGTTAATAAATATGATATAAGAAGTTCAATTTCGGACATAAAATGCTTGTGAATCATTACTCGAGATCATTAAGATGAATTTACAAACCCATACACAAATAATTAATTTATAATCACTCTAGTCAGGACATATAGTCAATAAGAGTTCCAAATAAAATCAATCATCAACAAACAATCATTTAACAATAAAAATAATATAAAAATGCATTTTTTTGCCTATATGGTTTCGATAGAATTGCATCCGACAGGATATAAATAAGCATTATAGCATTAAATTAGTCTATCTAACCTAGTATCTTTTTTCTAAGCCTACATGGTTCAATAGAATTACATCCGACAGGATATGAATAAACATTAAATTAGTTAGTTGGAAACCCCACTTATTTTTGAAATTTTGAATCAAATTGCTTTATGTATTTTCATTCCTCCAATGTAAGTGCTGTAAATATTTTGATATATTTGTAGATCGGGAGGAAAGTCACATTTTAGAGAGCGTCAGTCCATCACCTCGTAGGATTCAGGATCATCCAAAAAAACACCTCTCATCATCGCTCTAAGCGAGCGATGAAAAAGTGTCGACGGGTGAGCCCATGGAGATATAAATATATAAAGAGCTTATTCCCTTCATCTGTATTTTTGTGTCCCATATAAACAAAATAATTGTACTACATCATCATAAGCTGATCATAGAGATATAATCTGTCTCTATGATCAGCTTACGATGACGTAGTACAAATTACTTTGTTTATATTGGGCACACATAATACAGCTGAACGATGTTTCTCTGCTATTGATGGGAATCAGCTCTCTATATCTTTATATCTCTATGGGTAAGCCCTTCTAAGCGAAATAACGATGCCTTCCCCTCCAGCACATCATATTACTCTAGTTGGCTGGGGCCCTTATTGGATCTCATGGAAGAGGACAGGGATGAGGGGAAAGATGAGAGCCGGAGGAATCATCTCTGCCTCATTCACAAGTGCGAATCCCTCTCCCTCGCCCCATTGGCGAAGTTTTTTTTCTTTCCACCGCCCCTAATGGGGAGGACGGCTCACAGGGTGGACCCACAAAGACAAAAGACCCCACAAGGGTCATTAGTGCAAAATCACATCTCTTCCGAAAGGAGAGAGTGGGAACTTATTTATGTATTTTATATAGAAAGTATTGGAACAAAAGAGCTATTACGAAGCATGGGAGCTCGGGTAAGGGGTGCGTTAACTCAGTGCGTAACATGTTTAACTCTCAATGTTAAGGGTGCAGGTTCGCCTTTCCAAAAGAGGAGGGTCAATATTGATTCAATTCATGTATAAGATCCTAGGTTCGATAGACTAATTTTAATCCTAGTATACTTATTTATACCCAGCCGAATGCAAATCTATCGAATCAAATAGGCAACAAAAAAATAATTGAAGTTTAATGTTTATTCATATCCTGTCGGATGTAATTCTATTGAACTATCTAGGCTAAGAAAAAAGATCTTAGGTTAGATAGACTAATTTTAATGCTATAATGCTTATTATATCTAGCTGGATTCAATTCTATCGAACCATATAACCACACAAAAAACTCATTTAGTCGAGTATCATGGGACCAAAGGAGTAATTTTAATGCAATAATGATTATTTAATTCCAAACGGATGCGACTCAATCGAACCATATATGCAAAAAAGTGTCCACAAATGACACATGTTCCTTCTTCTGTAGTTTTAAAATGTGCATTTGTTTCCAACAACTAGTATACATATGAAGCACATAATAGTTACAGAACCGTATTTATCTGGAGTAGGGAATACTTATAGACAACTTTTTTTCTTTTTTCTTGGCCAACGGGCATCATTTTATATTTCAAACAAAACAACAAACAATAGACACATATTTAAAAAAAACTTGAAATAACATTTGGGTAAAAACATCATTTCTTACGACATGTATCCTTTAAAACTTTAATGTGGAGTTTAACCATTGATAGAATCCCCGAAATATCGGTGCATGATGCACTTCTCCTTGCATATAATACATGCTGTGTTTTTGTAATTATAGAATTTATAAAACGTTCATCGAGTTCAACATAAAAGGCTATAAAGTCACTTCTCTTAGGTTCATAAAAACTTAAATTTTCGATTAAAAGATCGGAAACGGATTATATAAGCGACCAAGACATGTGTAGTCATATAAAAATGGTCACTGGACTCACTCTCCGTACAGCAAAAAGAACATTTACTATAATCTTGCGTAAAAAATTTGTCTCGCACTTCGAGTGTACCAGAGACAACACGGTATTTAAACCACTTTTCTGATGACGATAGCATATCACTTTTATCACACCTATAGCTTTAGCCACTGGAATATTTATACAACGTCTTCTTAAATAATTAATGAAAGGTTCCATTGTAGGCTTCAAACAAATTTTCCGCAGCTGGGAGGAAGAGGTTTCAGCCAGATGCAATCTGATTGGTACTGCAGGTCTGTCTACAGACTCGTACAAGCCAAAAATAGACTGGAATTGCTTGAAAGCCATTTTATTTAGAAGCAAGGGGGAATTTGCCGTTTCTGCAGCAAAGTCACGTCCGACTGTATTTATTCCTTGAAATTTATGGAGCCTCTTGTAGGAAGCTCCCATCTAAGGCTCTTTTCATACGATTTAATTGTGCTGATGGCTCCTTTATGATTTCTCCAATCGTCCAGAAAACTGATAATCTTTACAACACCTCCCTCAGTCCGTAATATGCCCTCTCCGTATATTTTCCTCCAGAAATTTGTGAGAGATAATGACTAAGTGGCTCGTTCTCTGTCCACATATTCGAACCCAGATGTATTTAAAGATTTCCATAAATTTTCAAAATCTACAAGAGATCGTAGAGGATTGTGAAGTCATTTCATCGATATGTTTTTCTTTTTATCTAAATTGAGGAATGTCAATTGCATATACTTAATCATGCGGGACGTTTCTTCATCGTAAGGTGTAACTCTTAAAAGATGAATTATTGGAGACGATATAATGTTCAAAACTTGTATTTTCTCCCTATACATTAAGCCTGAGTCTAGAGAAGAAGCCACACACAATCGAAACTTTACCCTTTATGTCTTGAAGATTCATAGCCGTAGAATTGTTTCCAACCAAGATCCTAAAATATTCATATCTCCAGAAATTTTAAAACTGGCCATCCTTTTTCAATTAAGCCACCATATCCAATAATATTTCAGTTTTGTCGGCGTTTACACAAAGACCAGATGAGATGGAGAACACTTAAGAATCTTTAGGGTTTT
>CP045897.1:19934534-19950625 GCA_013387185.1 Caligus rogercresseyi
GTTTTCCTGCCATCTACATTCGTGGATGTCGCAACTGGGCCAAACAGTGTTTTTTTGGGGCTTCTACAGTGCACCAGACTCCACGGCAGACAGTCTGTTCAGGTGCATTGTTGACATATTTTTGCGACTGAACCTCCTATTGAAAAGCTGCAGGGCTACTGCTTTGACGGGGCAACAACATGGCCGGAATAATAAGTGGAGTGCAGACTCGTCTGGCAGAACTTTGCCCTGGCTCATTGTTTGTCCATTGCTGTAACAACTCGTTAGACCTGGCATTGCAAGAGGTGCGCGGATGTTTCTCTGATAGCGGAAATCTTCAACTTTGTACAAAGCGTCTCCACTCTCATCCGGGAGTCTGCGAAACGAATGAGTCTCTACCAGAGCCTGTTCTCAGAGGGGGAACTTGTCACCAACCTAGCAGCGCTGTGTCCCACAAGGTGGTTGTGTGAGGACCAGGGCTATAAGCAGATTGCTACAGGGTTAAGGGCCGCTCCTACAGACCCTACGCACTTACAGGAGGACAGAACTGTTCGTGGCGAGACTCGCCGAAATTTTTTGGACTCCTGAACCAAGCGCAGAAAGCCAGAACCGCATACGGTCTGCTTTGCTGTGAAGCGATGTTGTTGGGCCATGCGAGACAGTGGCAAAAGTCTGCAAGGGTGACAACGCGAATGTGTCCGGCGCACTTGAGTGCATCCTCGTTCTCAAGGAGCCATGAGTAAGAATCCGATTCCTTCATTGTATAAGCCTACAATTATATTTGTGTTTTTATGACCAAACAAAATATAGCCAATAAAAGGCCTAATAAGATATGGTATTTAAAATCATTTTGGCCTGAGTTTGACATCCCTGGCCTAAGCTATATATAAATACTGTATTATGACACATTCTTTGTTATTATACTTGTAGGTGCACTGAGGGGATAGAGCTGTGGACACAATATTTGTGAAGGCCAAGCATTCGCAGCTGCTCACAGCCTAGAGTGGCCTAACGAATCTAGGGTTGCAGAACACCGTCCGTTTCGGGATACCGCCGCGGTGGAGGATGTAGCAGATTGTGTAGCAGAGGCGAAATGGAATGGGAATTTTTCGAGGCGGTGGACCTGATGAATTCCGAGCTTGATCGCCGTTTTGACCAAGCAGGAATGTCAACAGCGGCAAGGAGAGAGAAGGTGCTGCTGGATTCTACCAGGGGCCTCGTGTCTGACAGTGATGATGTCAGTGCCCTTCAGCTGCCAATGCAGGATTTTGAGTCTATCGCCTTGCAACTGAAAATGCTGGGTGGCCTGACCAAGGACCAAGCATTTCACACAGTGAACGACCTGGGTTACTTCATGGCAGCGCTTCATCCAAACTAGAGGCCTCTTTTCAGAAGTGGAGAAGCTTATCCATCTGTGCCTCTGTTACCTGTGTCAACTGCATGCTCGGAAAGATCATTTTCAGCTCTGCGCCGCCTGAAAACCTGGCTCCGCAGCAAGGTCAGTCAGTGCAGACTGACCCACATGGCCCTACTCCACGTCCACAAAGATATCTTGGACGATTTAAATCTTCAGGATGTAATTGGAGAATTTATCCCCGCCGCTCCAGAGCGCAAATCTACGTTTGGAGTGAGTAAATGATGTTTACTTGAATGCTTACCTGAATGTTTTCTTTAATGTTTTTTAACTACCGTGAAGTAATACACCTTAATGATTGATGAATGTATTGTTTTGTTTAGGCCTATTTTTTTAAGCATGATATATGGGATATGTGTTTTTATTTTAATTTACAACCACTATTTGACTCCAATAAAGGAGTTTGTCTGCACTTAAACTGTCAATCAATAAAACCAGTGTGCCTGTGGTTTATTGGTTCACTCAAAATGGAAGGCTGCGTGCTGTGTGCCACATTGTAATAGAGGCCTAATAGGTCTATAATAATAATAATAGTACTGTGATATGTATTTATTTTTATTCATATCAGCTGCACTGAAAAGCAATGCAGTAACTCTTCCGCAACAAAGGGGGAATTGGCAAGTCATTGGGTTATGCTATTTTCATGTACAGCACCGCCGAGTGCTTTGTGTTTAATTGCTATTTTCAGTGCCGTAGGTAGTGCTGGCAAGAGCGAGTGCATGAGTTGCTACCATTGATTCTGATTGCTACAGAAATGATTGTGTTGTGTGTACCAACTCTTTGGTAGATTCTGAAAGAGTGAGTCAGATGGGATTTGCCATGCCCTAAAATTGATTAGAATGCAGGAAGTTGCATCTATAAAAAACATTTCTGGGGGAGGGCCCCCAGATCCCCGTTCAAAGTTCGTCCCCACCAACAGCACCCCCTGCCAAAATGTCTTCCCGCGCCTCTGCCTTCAATTATTAATTTTGTTTTTCTCATTAGCTAATGTGGCTTAAATAAATCGGATCAATATTAAAGAAAACAAAGAAAAATCATTTATTTTGTTCAAATTTGAATGTCTTGAAAGTAAAGTATTAAAATGATATTAGTCAAGGTATTAAGAATTTAAATTAAATATACCAATATAATTAAGGGCAACTTCTTAATCGAAGAAAAACTCTTAAAAAGAGTTTTTTTGATATTACAGATACTTGAAAATAGTCTCTATAATAGAAAAAAATCATACGAACTATTCCAGTGATGTCATCATATGTTATTTTTCTTATTAAAAGTAATTCCTTAAAAAGTCGTCGTTGTGTCTTCATTGCCAATTCTTTCATTTTCTATTCCTTAAGGCTGGTTATTTTATCATCATAAAAGAAGATAGTTTTTAGTTATTTCATAGAGAACATGATGTGCAGAAGATATGTATGGTAGTACTGAATATCACAGAACATGTGTTTGGTCTCTTGGATGGGGGAAAACAGCAAAAAATAGAATAGATTCTAAGTGGTTGCTATAATGTTACTTGATATTTAAATTAATGCCATTCAATGAAGCCATGCAAATAATTGTATACGATAGGATCGAAAGATCTAGATGTGAATATGCGTTGAAGACGATAAGACACTCATAAATAATGGAAATAAACTATTTGAGGAGAAACCTAGCAAATCCTTGATAACAATGGGGGGAACTTATTTACGTATATCTCAAATTTACAAATCCCTCAGCAAAAAGATGTTTTGCCATTGTACTGATTGAGAAAGCGGATAATCTTCTTGTGTTAATATTTTTGAAGAAGAAGAAGATACAAATGAGGTATAGGGTGGATTACATACTCAAAAAATAAGATCATTATTGTAATTTCTTATGATGAAAAAAGTTTGTTTGTAGGCTTATTGGAATCAACAAAAATTATATATACATAGAAAAAAAACTATGTTGATATGTATTATGTAAAAGTATATACAAATATACATTACAATCATATCCTACCACAAATACAATAAAATAACCCAGCAATTTGGATATTGTATCTTATTTCAGTCAACTTTCTTATTCTTTTAATGATACTCTCATCACACACACACACAAAAAAAAAGAAGATTAATCGACATCCTAGTCAGCATCCTTGATTTGACCTACATTGTATTATTTTAGGCTCTCCTTGGACCAATAATGTCATCGTAAATATCATATTTTCTATATCTAAGCCAAAGAGAATTGTTTTTGTTTGGAAGAAAACCGGTTGTACATACCATAATTGTCTTAAGTAGTCAATTGTATCAAATTTTACAAAGTATTTTTTGATGCTATTATAGCATAATACCATAAAATATAAATAAACGTTTCGTTGAAGAAGAATAAAAGATAATATACCATAAAGTTTCTAAGAATTGTATAAGTATACAAACGAACATATTGGGCTGCTTGAAAATGATGAAATAATGAAACAATGCGAAATTCTTTTATAGGAGTCAGCTCGTAAAGTTCAGGCTTAAGGAGTTAGTTGGTGAAATTTCAAATGCTATATCAAGCAGGTTTAGAAAGAAGGAAAATAAAATAATCTCTAGCAAACTTGTTTTATGGTTTTGATAAAAAAGTTCATGACTACGACATTGTAACTATTTCTTGACAAGAGTAAATATATTCAAACATATAATTTGGTTGATCTGTAAATGCTAATACTTTTGTTCAAGTTATCTGTTTTTTTTAAATTATAACGTTAACAAAAGAAAATAACGATTTTTCCAAAAAAATTATAAAACAACTTATATTTTGACATACTAAAAAATATATAGCCTTTATAAAATTTATATTTGTTTTAAAGAGAAAATACGTGTACATGAACAAGTTAAATTTAATGTAATTAATTATTTTATTTCTTTGCAATATAGCATTTGAAGTAGCTTTGCTTGAATTGTTCTTATACGTTTATAAAAAAGCGAAGATATCGACAAGTCAACTTGTTTCATGATATAACGTATATGTTTTTGCTATGTGTAATGCCTAAATCGTTAAAATCAGAGCTATAAAACTGTTTTTTAGAAATCTTGAGAATAAACAAATATATTATACAATAAACAATATATATATATATATATATATATTCATATAAAAGTTTAATATCATTTGAAATTATAGAAAGTACTCATTTAGTTTTGGATATCAAGTGTATATTTTTTAAGTATCAAGTATGAAATGGAGCATGACAAAGTAAAATATTATCAATATTCAAAGGGGCTTATATCCTGTTCAGAATGTATTCAAATAAATATATATGGTCAAGATCTGTTATATGTACAAAAAAAATAAGAATTCCATTTCTGAGCGACGACCATTTATGTTCAATTATCAAATAGTCTAAATATTAATTGTCTTAAATATTTTGAGAGCAGCTTTGTTATTTGGAAAGCGTCAAAATGAAACAAGTGTCCAGGATGTGCTCTTGAATATGTAATAGCATTCAAGCACGTAAAATCTTGAAACAAAGATATGCCAAATAGCTTATGTCTTTACCTACTAAATAATCATATAAACCCCCATATATTTACGAAATGAAATTATGAACCCCGGCTGTGCAAAAAAAAATACTTTTGATGCCTTTAAACTGGCCTTTCCATTCGCAATCATGTATTTAGCGAACCATATTTAAATGGGTATTTGAGCGAGTAATGATAATTTGAACACATTCTATTTAAACGTGTTTTTGAGGAGAAGGAAAAAAGCGATTTTCCGTTTTCTATTTGCAAGTAATCCATCCTGAGGTAGACATAAATGAAATCATATATCAATCTTAGTGAGATACAAATTGTTAATTACCTCCGCCGAAGGAGGTATAGTTTTCACTGGCGTTGGTTTGTTTGTTTGTTGGTTTGTTAGTTGGTTTGTTGGTTTGTTTGTCAGCAGGATAACTCAAAAAGTACGGAACGGATTCGGATGAAACTTTGTGGAGTTGTTGAAAATACCAAAGGAACAAGTGATTAAATTTTGGCATCTCTGAGTGCAGAATTAAGATGCAAAATGAGCTAAATACTAATAAATATTTCAAGTTAGCCTACTCTGCCAATAGATGTCGCTGTGCTGTGAAATCGGGTGCCGGGAGCGTCTTCCTCTCGGAATTTCTGTCGAGGGGAACCCTCCCCCGTCCCTCTACGCCGCCCCAGTCGTGAAAAATCCGCCTCGGAAGGCTCATAAAGACCCCGTGACGGCGGAGGTTTGCACTCTCTGAGTGTATATATGCCTCTAGTTATCAATGTGACCAATCCTGTAAACATACAAAAATAAAAGTCTAAAATTGTATAATGCACGTAGGACTTTAATAGGTTTAATCTTTTTATGACTCTTGGTACATGGATAGGAGGGTGTCCAGATGAAATGGACCAGAAAATACGGCCTTGAAAGAAATGACCAATCAAATAATCGACCAGGAAGAAATGACCTAGAAAGAAAAAAAATAAAGACACATAGAAAAAATGGCTCAAATTGCATGTATTGGCAAGTGTTTGAGTGAAATAAAAATGAGTAAAAATACTATTTTTCATATGTACCTAGTATGTTATTATGCCCAAAATATTTTTATTTTAGCAATTATATATATATATATATATATATATATGGGATATATATATATATATATATATATATATATATTAATACTGCTTTGGTATGTACTATGTACAATACTGAAAAATAGTATTTTTTTTATATATATATATATTATTTCCTTGCTATCGGTATCATTAGACGGGCTAGAATTACTTGAGCCAGTTTTTCCTTTTTATATATCTTCTGATCCATTTCTTGCCCTTTCTTCCTAATATCTGATAGAAGATTTCAGAGAGAGTAACTGACGCTATCGAAACTGCTGTTGTAGTCAGCGAAATTTATATTACAAGGATAATTTGTGGGCATGGGGACTTATTTCTGCCATTTATTTTTGTCATTATTTTCATTACAGAAAAATAGCAAATAACTAAATTACATATAATGTCCACAGCAAATGATGATGAGGGTTGCTTCTTTTATTAAGTATTTTTTCTTATCTCTATAAGGTATTCTATCATAACGGATATAAATATTTTTTCAAATATGTATAATTAAAAAAGTATTATTTTGTCAAAGAATTTAATATCAATATCCGAGCTTCTGTTTCTACAAATTTTACTACATGCTAGAAGACTTTAAGAAGCACAAATGTTCATATAATAATTGAATGAAGCTATCTTGACCTTGAAATGCAGTACATAATATGTGTCTTTTTTAGGAACGGAAGTGGCATGCATTGCTTCACAATAATATCATCCTCTGTACTCTTATTTTAAGTTTTAAAGTACCATAGCAAGCAAACATTTCATTTCTATTTTATCAATAAAAAACATTAAGTATTTAATGGAGTAAAACACATTTGAATTGCGTTTTAAAGTAATACACGCTATTAAAGGCAAAAATTGTTAGATAAAAAAATTATTTTTGAACAGGCAATGCCGTGACGGTTGACAAACAGAAACAGATGCTTATCGCTTTAACAAATGGTATAAAAGTATACCAACTGTTGACCAGCCGCACTCACTTGAACATCATTCCCTTATTTTTCTTTCTTAAGATAAATTGACAAATGAGAGGTTGGTCGTTTTTTTTTTCTCTCTAATCGTTGCAGATTGATAAACAAACTCTTGATTGACAACTCAAAGACCTATTCACGCTAATTTCATATTAAACATACAACAAAATACGGGGTCTAATATATATTGTGGTGTCATTAAGGCAGGGCTGACTATTAGGTATAAACTATAATTTATCTGTCAATCTATTTACGAATACTAAGATTCACATATACTTTTTTTTAAATCTATTATTTCTTATTTTTATTTCCATATAACATCTGTTGATCCTGATAGGAAATCATCTATTTAATTAAATACAAGTACAAAAAAATATATTTAAAACAACATGATGTTACACCCAATCAGCTTGTGATTACTAAGGCTCTTTTGGCTAAACTGGCTATTCTT
Organism: Caligus rogercresseyi; assembly: GCA_013387185.1. NCBI lineage: Eukaryota > Metazoa > Arthropoda > Copepoda > Siphonostomatoida > Caligidae > Caligus > Caligus rogercresseyi. Next base: position 19,941,927 of record CP045897.1, read on the forward strand.
TTTTCGACAAGAAGACTTTATGGATTTATACGTATCAACAGCACCAACACCAAAATATTACTTAATAAATCTTTATATAAGCATTCTCAATCCTTCTTGAGACAAAAAGCAAACAAATAACTCCCTTAATTTAATATATCATTGTCTCTATGCTCATTGAGCATTGGTAATGTCTCAAGGGCAGTTCAGTCTATTCCTATACTAGTTTGAAATATACACGTTCCTACTCAATATAATAAACACTTCAGAGTACAATGATCTTTTCTAATGTTTTAAAAGAAGAAAATATCTATTTTTTAACTTCTTCAAATAGCACCCAAAGCAACTAATATTGATAAATATCAATAAACTGATCGTTCCTGCAAAGATTGTAGAGTTCTATACAACTTGATACTGTATGCATCTATGGACTGCCCTATGACAAGTATTTAGAAAAATTATTGCTGTTCACATTTGAGGCATGGAGAACGTACAGGCATCTAAATACTGCAATGCAACAGCGGGCTTTGGTCTAGGAAAGCAGGATCTCTCTGCAAGAGGGAAAGCTATAAATTGTGCCTTCTTCGGGAGTAAAGGTTTAATTGCCCGGAGATTGACTACATATAGTCCGATTTATCCATCTATAGCAAGGCCAATTTTGTTATCTGCCACAGCCCGTTGCACAGCTTAAGTCCTCAAAATTCCCTAGGCTTGTGATACTTTATGTATTATGCGACATGTATTATAAAGTACTATCCCCGAATCACACATTCTTTTCAATTAATTTGCAGAAGATTTATAAAATATTTTAATAAATGTCTGTAACTGTTTTTGCTGCTATGAAGACATTTTATTCTTCAACAGCTTTTAATATATATGTTATATGGGATACAAAAATTTAACCTAGAATGCTTATTTATATATTTTACTTTGCATTTGCATCGATTTTTATATAGATTTATTTTTGTAATTTTAAGTTTTTTAATATTTTTAAATGTGAATAATAAAATACTACTATATTATTATGGATATGCAATCAATCAGACTTGAGGGTTGTTTTTTTTCTACTAAGAGTAAAAAATAGAGGACGAGAAAATAAAAGATGATTTCAGTTTGTAATAAACTAGTTTAAATGATGAGTTTTCTATCCAAGAACAACGGAACTGCACTTTAAAATTAAGAGTGATCAAAGGCATCCTTCAGAACCTTTAAAAATACTTTGGATGATTATTTATTTGTGTAGGTCACTTCAGATAAAATGAATATCATGGAATAGCAAAAGTATAACATTACAAAAAATTCAAAATAAAAAGTGTGATTCCCGGGAAACTTAAAAAACTTTTATCGAGAAATTATACTTCAGGACGATTGAAATCAATTGAATTTAAATTTATTAGTGAGTAACCAGTATGCATAGAAATACTAGTACTTGGTATTTCGAAAAAATATTTACTAGAAAATATACCATGAATTTTAAAAAAAACTTACTTATAATTAATGAAGACATGTTAAGTAGACAGGAATTTAAATAATAATTCTAAGAAGATTTGAACAAATGAATACATTGTTGAACATTTAAATATCAAAATTTACCACAAAAGAAATTGTCTGTAATTCAATTTGAATATGAAGAATATAAAGAAAATCGGCAATACAATTCCCCACTTCAAAGCCCTTTTATGAGTATATTTTCTTGGAAAACCAGTTTTAATTCAATTATAAATCTTATTTGGAATTTAGTTGTTAAATAAATTATTGCATGACCCTCTTTAAATTCAAAAAAGCTTTTATTATTTGATTTCCTTACTATCACGTAATATATTCATTATCTCTAAATACTTCAAAGGTTTAATAACTCAATAAAACATTAGGTAAAACTCTAAAATATATTCCCCAACACATGTTCGTGAAGAACTCTTTATATTTTGTGTATTTCTTGCATAATTCTTTTTAACACCACTCTTTAAGGATGGATATACTTTTTAAGGAAAAAAAGATCTTATATAAACAAAAAAGTTGTTATTTATAGGAATTAATTTTTTTCATTTCTGATATAGTTAAAATATTTTATGCATTGTTTATATTTTGGTTTCATAACTCGTTTTAAAAATTATAATGATTTGTAGTATATATTGCTTATGATATGCTTTTTTGTTAAAGGATAATATATATATTTTTTTATAGGCTTTTATTGCTACACATACAAAAACAGAACGGGCACATGCAAAAAATATATAATTCACTTATGGTGCCCTCGCAATGATTTCTTCTAAGGTCTATTACGGTCCGTCCTGATTGTCATCCAAGGATAGTGCAGAGTCAAGCCATTTACCAATAACTGAATTTGCCATGAACTTATGCACTTTTGACATATCTTGTCCTCCAAATTCCTCGTCGGAATCCAGGAAGACTCAAGCTCAACTTAGGACATTCACGAGCTAAATGTAGAGGATCCTCGTCTGCTTCGCCACAACCACGGCAAAGTAAATTGATGGAATGATTCATGACTTTCTAGTGCTTTCGGAGAAGGCAATGTCCAGTCATGAATTGAACTAATTTATTTAACTTGCTTTAGGGTCATCTAAAAGATTTCCCCATCGGCTGATTTTTTTCCCTTTGGCATTATTATACGACTTTGGCGACAATGTATAAGATTAGATCAAATAGTCTGCCACTTTTCCTCATAAAAGCTGGAAACAACCCTCTTGAAATGTCATAAAGGTGCTCCAATATCATGGGTGGGATACACATTTGCAGCACCAAAATATATTTATTATTCTAAGAATATTTCCTTATAAACATTTATACTCTATAAAAAAATCAAATAAAGAAATAAAAAGTTAAAGACAATTACGTTACAATAAAAACATAAAGACTACTGTAATTCAAAACTACAGTCCATGTAAGAAAAAATGCCCCATGTATATGAAACCATTATAAAAACAAAACATTTTGTTATTTTCGACCAAAAGTTTTTCTTATTGTCTATTTGATGAGCCTGAGGTATTGAAGGGAATTGGAATAAACCTAATTTGTATTCAGTCCATGTCCACGAAGATACAGTGATATTAGGAATTTGGATTGACAGAGGAGAGACACGAGCTGCTGTCCAAATCATTATACCTCTGAGATCTTCAATTCGTGAATAATAATTATCGACTCTTTGGCACAGATGTTGTGAAGATAATAAAATTTAATGCGTTCGATCGAAATTTGAAATAGAGCCCTGAATTTGGATCCATCAAAATAATCAGGCCGAACAGGATATTATTTAAATACTTAAATGGGCTCAAAAACTTCCTTATTTTTTTGTTTAATCGATGTATGTCTGCCCCAAATCAGATTTTGAAAATCAAGGTATTGCATAAACTTAAATTTATTAAGAAGTCTAAAAAAAAATTGCCTTTATATAAATTATATAATATCAGCACATTGGAGCTGAATCAAAATCCGAATTATTTTTTAACAATCGTAAATATTGTCTATTCATCTAAAAGAATTTTTTTCGTTCATTTTTGCAGGCAACGTTATAACTTCAAATTTATTAGATAAGTTGTAATAGATATTTCATAAACTTATATTTCAATTTAGAACCCTTGTCTTCAATATATTTGGCAACGAACCCCAAAATGTGTCATGGTGTTGTAATTTTATACAAAATATGAGTTTGTGTTTTATTGTGCTATATAATCGAGCGAATATGGCGTTACTAAGAGTCGCCACCATCTTGGACACAATTAGTGTCCCTGCATTAATTTTATTCTGTTTTTTTTCTTCCAATAAAGAACAATTTAGTATATAAATCTGCGATTTGTCATACATGTCAGATTTAGTTCATTTCAAGGAATACAAATCAAAAATAATTCAAACTATTGTTGGAAATAATCATATATGCAATAAAATATTACTAATATATTTTGTTATATCACTTACTAATGTAAAAAAGGTTTCTTATAAACAATATCTAAAACATCTATGTTTCTCGATAGTTATGTGTGATCCATTATATCAAATTGAATAATAAAAACATTGTATGAATAACTGAATATAACTTTCAAAAGCAGTTCTTGTCCTTTATTTTGGTCCAATCATTTCTCTTTTCTTGATTTTGGACAATAATTACTTAAGCTTTTAAGCCTTCATGGGAAATATGCAAATATTCTTTTTTTAAATATGATTTTCTTATGCATTGATTACTTAGTTAACACCTTGAAAAATATATCTGTAGCATATAATTTGGGTACGAAAAGGTACTTACAACTTTCGGATAAAATGTATATGAACAGGGTATTAGAAGGAGTCTAATCAATAATGTGTTGGATTATCCAATAATCTTTGTCAATATATACCATAGGGAAAATGCCAATAAATCTGATAAAAAATTGTTAATGGATAACCTGACTATTAGATAAACGGAAAAAAGAGATTCTTCGGCCCTGTTGGATCGAGTATATATATATAAAGAAAATATTTTACATCCTATATAATATCTGCAATTTTTTTGGATATAATCAACGTCATAGATTTATATTCTCAACCATGTGAGGGAGTTACTGCATTAAAATTAAGATGTGAAAAGTAAACGTATTTAAAAAATAACTTAAAAACATCAACATGAGTACCTTCTTTTTCTTTTTCCTTCTTGAAACATATAAAGAACCCTAGTAGGAGCTGTTATTTAAAAAATAGTTGGTGCATCAGCACGTATTTTCATTTGTTGGCACTAAATATTATTTGACGAGAATTTGCAAAAAATAACAAAGTCATAAATGTATGAACTAAATATAGTAAAAACTAAACTTTTTCAAAATAAGTAATAACAAAAAGTTTTACTTCATAACGAAACCTTTGAACGCAATTTGGGGGGGTAAGGGGGGGTCAAACCAAAATCTATTTTTCTAGGATCATTTAGTTTCTTATGACGCAACTTTTGAGGGGGGGGGACATTTTGATATCTTAATATTAGGGTTCTATAATACCCCCTAATATATATATATATATATATATACTACAAAATTTCGTCACAAGCTTATGGAATCTTATTAAATTATCTTACAGATTTTTTCCTTTGTGCATGATTTTTTTATAAATAAGTTGCTATATTCCAAGCTATAATTCATATTGACAAAAGTCGATATTTTACGTCCTCCTAGCCATTGAAATATAATGTTGACTCACTTTTAGAAGGGTATTTTTTAAATTATTAAACGATTTGTATAACTCACATCATCCTTAGGCTTCTGCATGCTAAAGCACATAGGGGGGTAATGAGCAAAACACTAACTAGAAAATGATAATTGTTTATTTAAATGTATGTCAAAGGGACAAAAATGTTATTATAATAATTGTAATGTTTTACGTTTTATTACCTCCGCCGAAGGAGGTATTGTTTTCACTGGCGTTGGTTTGTTGGTTTGTCAGCAGGATAACTCAAAAAGTACGGAACGGGTTCGGATGAAACTTTGTGGAGTTGTTGGAAATGCCAAAGGAACAAGTGATTAAATTTTGGCATCTCTGAGTGCAGAATTAAGATGCAAAACGAGCTAAATACTAATAAATATTTCAAGTTAGCCTACTCTGTCAATAGATGTCGCTGTGCTGTGAAATCGGTGCCGGGAGCGTCTTCCTCTCGGAATTTCCGTCGAGGGGAACCCTCCCCGTCCCTCTACGCCGCCCAGTCGTGAAAAATCCGCCTCGGAAGGCTCATAAGGACCCCGTGACGGCGGAGGTTTGCACTCTCTGAGTGTATATATGTCTCTAGTTAAAAAATATTTTTTATAGAAGCAATTTCATTATTTGATAATAATCAATGATGCTTACGAAAATACATTGATATAAAGATAAAAATTATATTAAAGAAGTCGATATGCGAAAGACCATACCTTTTGTTTTCGTTGCTAGTGTATTTTAAAAAGTTCTACTAAAAAGAGATATTCTTTGGTATATTTATTTAGATCCTTAGATACATGTAATGTACAAATATAACTTGTTCCAAAAAAAATATCTTAAATAACTCATTTTCTTAGACAATTCTTAGGACGAAGTCCGTCGTATACTATACCACTGATGTAAATTAAAATATACATATAATTGATTTGGTAAGTAATCTCCATGTCTAGACACAAATTACGACCTTTTCTATTGATCTCTTTGAGCAAGTGGAATTCGTTGTCATGATTAAAGGGCATTAGGGCTGTGCACATTTTAGTGGTTAAGTATTGAAAATTATTGAATATGGAAATGAAACTTACATTTATGAGACTCAACGTAGTTCATCATTTTTTTCATTTCTACATTTGATTTTTTATAGGTATACATATATATTAAGTGTACAAACAAGAACCCAACTAGCAATTGGTTTGAGGACACAAATATGGCATCATTGTTTATATTGGGAGTACAAAGATCAATATATACTTACCATGAAACCCCGATATGATGTAATCTTGACAACCCTAAAACCCAAAGATCCATTGGAGGTATATCTGTGAGCCTAATCTATCATATTTGTTACATATAGATCCCGATAACACTTTTTGGTGTGGCCTGATTAGAAGTCCTTACACAGCTCACCCCTATTGTTATTATTACTGGACATATGCATTAATATTCAAAAAGGAATAAGCAAGTTTGACCGGCAAGCTCATGCGTGTAGGTCCATAGAGATATAAGATATAGAGAGCTTATGGACCCGCCAGAGAAATACGTCATGTATCAAGAATATAGCTGAACGATGTTTCTCTGCTATTGGAGGGAAGAGAAATACGTCATTGTGTTATGCTATATCTCTATGATCAGCTTACGATGACGTAGTATCAAATCTTTGTTTATAGTGGACACACAGAAACAATAGAACGCTGTTTCTCTGCTATTGAAGGGAATCAGCTCTCTATATTCTTTATATCTCTATGTGTAGGTCTTCCTTCCCTTTAAAATAATAGTCTCTTATACTGTCCTCCTCGCAACTAAGATCTTCTGAAGATGCCTCCATGCAAAATAAATTCTACAAATATATTCGTGTCTTTTTTTTGTAATTTATATACCTCCATGATAGCACTCAGGCCTCTGCGGATTACGACGCTCGTAGCTCTGTCGCGTTCTGAGTATAGTATTCCATATTCCATTACCCACAATACCATAGTTGTGACCTATAACACCTAAGGTTTCATTGGCAGAGAGGTCTGGACCTCCAATAGTCATAATGTTGCCTTTTTAAAAAATATTCCTAGGATTACGCGAACCATGGCTACTCATCTTATTGAAACCATTTAAGGATTCTCATATGTAACAAAGAATAAAAAATGAATAGTATTTAAGCAATGTGTATAAAAGAAAATGAATTATATGACGAATGCATAAAGAAATTGTTTTAAAATGATATTATGATCGAGTTTTAAACCACACAAAAATTAAGTGATGTTATTGGGAATCATATGGATTTCAGTGACTCGTTTTGGTTCTTAAATTATCGTCATCTCGTTTTTAAACTGAGGATATAACGCGGTCAATTTAAACATAAAAAACTACATACTGACTATAACTTTTTTTAATCTTTATTTCAATAAAGTGATTGCATATTATTATGCATAAATAGACATTGTATGTAGTCAAAAATTAAACTTCAAAAAAGATTAACACAGTTACACAAATATAAAATCAAATAAATACGTGACCTTAGTATAGAACGCTCAACAATAAACGAAACATTAAAAAACAATAGTACAATTGAAATAACTCTTCATTATTTTTAAAAGATACTTTGACTTTGATGGGAAGTAAAACTTAATATTCAATCTAAACCGTGTTCAACTTTATATGTTGGGAGTGCAGGTTCGAATCCCGAGAGGGGATGGTCATTTTTGGTCTACCTCATGATAAGATCCTAGGTTCAAGTCACTATTTAATACTATTATGCTTATTTATATCTGTTGGATACTACACTTCTATCGAACATATAGTCAACAAATAAAAATCACTTCAAATGATGTAAAAAAAAGGCTGAATGAAAATATTTTAAGGGTTTTAATACGAATCTAGTGTAAACTGTTGGCGACCTTAGAAATATCATTTTATAAATCATTATATATACTCTAAAATAACACTAAGGAAGATACTGAGTCGTCCTACCATTGACATTATAAGTCTATCTATATGTTTTTCAAAGATGTATTAATCTTAAAATATTTTTATGATCTCAGTCGAAAGAAAAAAAACTTGCATGGCAACCTCCCTGTCCCAGGAATATTAAGGCCTAGGATTAAAATAAATATTTTCCTCAAATATCAAACCTCCTCTCCATACTCCCTCCTCACTAGTAAAAACTCATTACAATATGAGAAAACATACCTCCTATTAGTTAGTATGTTTTATTTCAAGGATTCATTTAAGTCCCCGTAGTTACCGAAAAATACATTTTTGCAGTAGTTATCCTATATGATGATGACACTCTGACCTTGACTGTGTATATGTGATCGTATATTCGTGTGAAAACAAACAAAAACACCATCATCATCATTAGGCTACGATCCCTCAATGATAAATTATCTGGCATGACGGATAAATTAATATATATCATAACTAAAAAGTTAATTGGTACTTAATTTAATTGAAGATGATGAAAATTCCGCGCATTGTTAAAATTAAATCCAAGCGAGAAATTGTTGTTTTGATGTGAAGTACAAAGAAATTCAAGGATTGCAAGGATATATATCTTGATTGGA
>CP045897.1:19950725-19968798 GCA_013387185.1 Caligus rogercresseyi
CTGCATATTTTAAGACAGGAGATGCCAGATAAATGTTTCCGATAGACCTATGAGCTCCAAAACAATGACTTCAACATAGTCGCGTGTCTGGATATTTTAGGACAAAAAATTATCAGGATAGCACACACTGGCTTTTTCCATTAGTATTAGTCTGTATTTGTGTTTTCTAAACAAATATTAGTTATAAACAAGGATGGATTGGTTAATGTGACTGCTAGTGAAGTTTTAAGAAATGTTTGGGTATGTCTCAAAATCCTTATTACAAACATTTTTTCTTTTAGTTATTTTATACAAATTGATCGGATCTAGCTATTTTTGTGATTTTCTTACGATCAAAAGATATAAAGATACTTGCGATACTGCGATCAGCGATCAAATATCGCTATATCGCTATTGATCGCCGATCAGAAAAAACTCCGATCAACAAGCCTGAAAATAACCGAAAAAACACAACAGATTCCATGACTTTTTGTCATTTGGGAGCGACAGATTTGAAAGTGAATGTAGATCAGACATGGGCAAACTAAGGACCACGGGCGTATATGGCCCATTAGACAATTTATTCCGACCCGCCGAGCTTGTCCAGTAAATAAAATAATAATGATTCAAAAATCATTCATGACGTCTTGTCCATACAATACTGTGTTTCATCGATAGATGGCGCGCTGACATATAGGCCTGCAAGTCCAAAAGTTTTGCCCATCCCTGATGAAGACCTCAAGTTATCAGAATCTTTATTTTTTTTTAAATTCTCCGTTTTCGACTTTTTTTGAATAATGTAATGACTCAACAAAGAATATATGGAAAATATTTTACTTCTTCTTTTCACGAGCCTTATCTGATTATTCGTTTTACAGCTAGCTTGTTTTTAAACGGTCTGTGTATATATTATTTAATTAAACTTTAAGTTGGAGTCGTGTACTTTTTACTATAACTAAACATCTAACCTAAGAGGGAAGAGGAGCCCACGCCCCCTGAATCTTGATCTCTATAAAATAAATTTTATTCATCTTTCTCTCACGCAATTCAAATTCTAAAAAAGAATATTTTTCTTTTTTAGATTTTTGTAATCTACTAACACTCCCTTAAATGAGTAAATTGTTAAACATAAATACCGATCTACCGATGCCGAAAGGTTATCAGTTCACTAAAACTACTGATACTGCTTGTAGATTATTTTTGGCTCAATTCTACTTCGTACAAACGCCTCCATATTTAGGGACTCATGGTATATTTTTTTAATTTTTGGAAGGGAATGGGAGAGGATAAAAAAAAAAAAAGAAAAAGAAAGAGGAGAGTTAGAGAGATAGAATAAAAGAGAGAGACACAGAGAGAGAGTCACACAGATATAGACACACAGATAGAGAAAGGCACAGAGAGAGAGAAATAATAACTTACTCCCATCCTGAAGAGTTCGGGATCGAGAAATAGTGACTTACGCATAGAAGTGGAATCTTTGGGCACCTGGATCGTGAAAAGAGGAAGTTCCTCATTACCTATTCCTACTCATTCGTCTTCAAATACCTACCCACCCTCCATCCCCCTCTTCCGGATCTGTCTCGGATGACTACGGAGACTCCACTCATGAACCCTCCTTCTACACTTTTCTTGGATTCGTTAATCTAGAAGAAAAAGTCTCTCAGGCATTGCTCTTCCTCAACAAACAAATGAAGGAGTCCTCCTCACCCTCCGAGTCTCATCTGTAAAGGCTCACAATTTGGAAATCACTGTCCATGATATAATATTCTCCGGATCAACCCACCATATAAGTCTCGGAGTCGAAAACAATGGACTTCATGCATGGAAGGGAAATTTTGGACTTCTTGATTTAAAAAAGATGGATACTTCAAGACTTCTTCTTCCCTTTTGATTTGCCTTCCTGGATTGGAGCCATAATTTGACAAATTCGATCATCTTAGAATTTGGTGACTTATTACCATTCTTTACGTCGCGTTTCGACTCTAGAATCTTCAATTACACCAAGTTTTTCACATTTGAATCCATGAGAGTGAAATAAATTCCTTATTTTATTTCAAAGAATCTACAAATAATTTCAACGGAGTCCCTTTCCACTTGGGATATTTGTTTCATCCTTATTTCATATTTACCGCATATATTCGTACAAATACTCTGATTGATACACCCGAAATATACTCTTGATCACTCATTCGACATCTATTTTATGCTTATAACTATACTTTTAATATTTGTTATTATTAGTGCAAAACTCAGTGCCTTGCTTTTTCATGTATTTTCTTTGTTAAATATCGAGTCACTGTGGGCTGCGTTGAAGAGGTTCATTCAGGGAAATGTGAGTAATAAACACAAAAAGGAACTTTTTCCCTTTACTTCGCGTAGTTAACTTGGAAACGGAAGTGGCCAGAGTCAGATTTATGTGTTTAAAAAATTATTACAGAGCAGTATCTTGTCTAAGACTCCATTCTAGTTCCTATAGTAAGTAAGTAAGACAAATTATGCTTTATATAAAAATCAAAAATTTAATAATATAATTAAGTAACTAATACTTCTCTGCAATTCCTAGGCTAGACAAGATTAGGTAGGACCTTAAGTGATAAATGACATCAAGTATACTCATTATAAGGTCAATGATAACTATTTTCATTTCATATTTTATTAATGGGCTATATTTATTTGTAAATTTTAACTATAGTAGTTATAAGCATTTCTTTCTTTAGGTGGCAGAAGTACAGATTATACATAAAATATATTAACGATCACCTTACCTTCACTTAAGAATTGTGAAGATCAATACTCGGTTGTGTATTTTTAGATAATAATAATAATTCTTTATATTTATATTACAAAATACTTTTACCATCATTACAAGAAATACGAGCTGATATCGTTAGAAAAATCAACAAAAGTTGTGAAGGTGTTTTTATTTCAATACAAGAATATAAAACCTATAAATGTGAAATAAGTCAGATCACACTTGAATTATGAAATATGTAAAGGAGACTAATATGGTGGGTTGATCAAGAGAATAACCATTGATTTCCAAATTGTGAGCCTTTACAGAGAGACTGAGGGGGAGGACTCCTTCATTTGTTTGTTGAGGAAGAGCAATGCCTGAGAGACTTTTTCTTATAGATTGACGAGTCCAAGAAAAGTGTAGAAGGAAGGTTCATGAGTGGAGTCTCCGTAGTCATCCGAGACAGATCCGGAAGAGGGGGATGGAGGCGAATACTTCACTTATAATGTCATATACATATTTGCAAGAGTAGGGGTGAAGTCATAAGGGAGTCCCCCTTCAAGATTCAATCACAAATGAAACTTATGTTGGGCTTGATCAGGAGAATAATACATCTTAAACATTGATTTCTAAATTGTGACCTTTGTAGATGAACATGAATGACAAGGAGGACTCTTTCATTTGCTTCTTGAGGAAGATCAATGCCTGAGAGACTTCCTCTTCTAGACGTACGAGTCCAAGAGACGTGTAGAAGGAGAGTTCATGAGTGGAGTCTCCGTAGTCATCCGAGACCCGGAGGGAGGAAGAGCAATGCCTGAGAGACTTCTTCTTCTAGACGTTCGAGTCCAAGAGACGTGTAGAAGGAGGGTTCATGAGTGGAGTCTTCGTAGTCATCCGCGACAGATCCGGAAGAGGGGGATGGAGGGAAGGTAGATATTTGAAGACGAATGAGTAGGAATAGTTCATAAGGAATCTCCTTTTTTCACGATCCAGGTGCCCAAAGATTCCACTTCTATGCGTAAAGTCACTCTTTTTCGATCCCGAGACTCTTCAGAAGGGGAGTAAGTTAATTATCTCTCTCTCTCGGTGCCTTTCTCTATCTGTGTGTCTATATCTGTGTGACTCTCTCTCTGTGGCTCTCTCTCTCTCTTATTCCACCTCTCTAACTCTCCCTCTTTCTTTTTCTTTTTTTCCTCTCCCATTCCCTTCCAAAAAAAATATATATACCATTAGTCCCTAAAATATGGAGGCGGTGTACGAAAGTAGAATTGAGCCTTATGTTTTTACCGAATCCCAGTTTTGTTAATATTACTAGACTGACAAATTAATGTTCAAACTTTGAATTAAAGCCCTTCAGTATATAAGGACTTATAATTGGGTGACCACCTGCTCCATTTCAAACGAACCGGAACTTAATACTAGACCGGACAAGACGGTAATTCTAACCATTTGAAGTTGAATGTTGGATAACATATTGTGAAATAAAACGATAAAATCCTCCATGTTCCTGACTTTTCCTAATTGTTTTCTCGTAAACTGAAGAAAATGTAACGAAAATATAATTAACTTTTACATGTTTCGGTTGTGAACTGTCATTTTTACCTCTAAGAATGCCACGCTATTGATCATTCTCCCCTGATTGAGCTCAAAGTCATATTTTAGCTGTTCTGGTTCTTGTAATGTTACTGCTTATTTACATATCCTAACGAGTTTGACAAATATTTGTATGAATATGTTAATTAATACCACGTGTAACAAAAATTTGTCCTTGAGTTGAAACTGTTATTTCCTATTTGCCTATGTCCAGAAAACATGAAAAAAATACTTTTAATCATTTCTAATTTTGCTTTTGTGTCCAGGATAAGGATATTTGTGAAATTTACAATTTTCATCATTTCTAATGGTTCAGGCCCAGCAGTGCCTTAGAGTAGGAGAGTCTGGACGAAAGACTGATAAGTCATAACATAAGCTGACAAAAACCCATAACAAACAAATTTCATATCATAAATTACGATGTGTTTGGATTTAATAGCAAATTTAATGTTATTTGTATAAATCAAAAGGGATATATTTTAATGTAAAAAGATGGCAATTGAGTTGAATTTGCTATGAATTGCATTATTTTATGATTTTGCCACTATTTTGAGCAAAAATAGGATTTATATGTTGAATAACAATATTATTGCATTTCTATTTTATTCGTAATGTGGGCAGCCCTTCCTTAATCACGAAACCTTTTGCTTTTATACTTTACATCTCTAGAATCAGTCATCAAAATAGGTTTTCTTAAAAACTTTACCCAAAATAAGAGCAACAAATGATCTTCCGGAGTAAAAAAACAAACATTGGAAGCTTTTCACATAATGCCACCTGAAGGAAAACTTATGTCAAAAGGCAATCCTATCGTACATCGCACAATTCAAGAGTAGAATGAGGCTACTGCCAATATTCTCATTCTACTCTTGAAACTGATTGGACTCCGGAACGATTGTTGTTGCTCTTATTCTGGGTAAAGTATTTCGAGAAACCTATTTTGATGACTGATCCAGCGATATACATAAAAATAAAAAACAAAAAGGTTTCGTGATTGATGAAGGGTGCCACATTATGAATAAAATTAGAAATGCAATAATATTGTTATTCAACATTTAAAACCTATTTCTGCTCAAAATAGTGGCAAAATCATAAAATAATGCAAACTCATAGCAAATTCAACTCAATGCCATCTTTTTACATTAAAATATATCCTTTTGATTTATACAAATAACATTAAATTTGCTACTAAATCCAAACACCTCTTAATTATAATATGAAATTTGTTTGTTATGGGTTTTTGTCAGCTTATGTTATGACTCATCAGTCTTTCGTCCAGACTCTCCTACTCTAAGGCACTGAGGCCCAGTTATCTTCGTGCAAAGTAAGAATAACCACAAATGTCAGTAGTATTTATTTTTCTAGTATGTCAATGCATTTCAAATCAGTTTTTATAATTTCAATATCTTTCGTACTATTCGAAAAAATAGGCTTCATATTTCAAAAAATTGATCATTTTTTAGTGTTCTATTTAAGCGGCTATATTTTTTTTGTTTCGAGTCTATTGACTATAATCAATATTTAATATATTTTTGGTATATGTCAATGCATTTCAGAACAGCTTTTATAATTTCGATATCTGGGATGAAAGTAAAGAATATATATATATTATTTTTTGTACACGCGTACAACAAGTTATTTATTTTAAAGAAACACAACAACAAATCATTCAACAGTCAATATATCAAAAGAAAAAAAAATCCAAAACAGATTCTACTGACTGAGGTCAACATCATGAGGTTACGTTACCTATAATTGTGATTTGTTACGAAGAAAAAAAAACATGTTTGCCTTTTTATTTGCAAGTTCCTTAATGGAATTCTCTAGGAGTTTCTTAAATAATCTAAATCCTATTTCCAAATCACAGTAACTCTCCAAATATTCAAATTATTTAAGGAACTTGCAAATAAAAAGGCAAACATGTTTTTTTTTTTCGTAACAAATCACAATTATAGGTAACGTACCTCATGATGTATATTTATATAATTTGATCAATACTTGTTTAGACTAAATTTATACTTTCTTTACTTTCATCCCAGATATCGAAATTATATAAACTGTTCTGAAATGTATGACATATACGAAAATATATTATATTTTAGTTATAGTCAATAAACTTGAAACAAAAGAAAAATAAAGTGTTGCCAAAAATCTACAAGAAAATTTTCATCGATCTTTCGTGCAACCCAGAGCAGGAGTGGAGGTCAACAGTCTCTAATAGCCATATTTACTCCATTTTAATGATGGGTAGCCTAGCCTCCAATGTGCTATTAAAAAATTCTCCGATATGGGCTTCATGTCAAAGAATATTATGGAGTCTTACGCCAACCTACGACTTTTCCTCTACTGTAGACATTATTCATCATAACTCCAAGAAAAGGGCCTTTTTGGGCAACATGCAACTCCCCAGAGCTTGGAATTAGACGCCTTTAGAACAGAAGCTTTCACCATCCACGATTTTAAAAAAGATGTAGACTGTGGTCTTAGAGCGGGAAAGTTTTACTTCCCACTTCTTAGAGCAGCTAGGCTTCATACATCCCCTACTCCTTGGCATATTAAATTAAGTACAAGGCCCGGACCCGACGAGGACGCTAAGAAAATCTGCCGGGTTTTTATTCAAGACCTAAATCTTTCGCAAAGATGGGAAAAAATAATTTTGGAATCAACCAACGTTAAGGATAGCAAAAAATTCACCGCACAATTTCAAATCTCTACCGGTTGCATCTTTTTCAACTTTCCTTGTAAGGACTGCGGAAAAGTCTATAATTCTATCATTCACGCTTTCGCTGATTGCCATGCCCTGTCATATCTTCGTGCTTTCGTCACCCATAACATAAGTCATTTATACAGCTCTGAAAATGAGGCTAAGTTTTTATCGGCCTATATCCTATTTGGTAATCCTCTGGGGGCAGCGACTGCATCTCCTGAGTCCAAGGCTCTGAGTTTTGCACTTGCTAGCGCTAAAGCTCACATCGCTGAGTGTTTAACCTCCAATACACTCATTCGTAATGAGTCATTTAAAAAAATATTTATTTCTGCGGCTGCAAGATATGGAGCTTTGCCCTCAAGATTCCACATTCTAAGAAAGTGACGTTATGGGACTTCGCCGCGGATATCGTCAAAGTTTTTCCTCAGTGGTCCTGTCATTTTTACTCTCGTTTGAAACTCATTGTAAGAAGATATAAGAGGACTTCAAATGACATCATCGAGGGAGCCGTGCAATAAAGGATTTGCTTATATATTATTTACAATTTTTTTCTCCTGTATTTCGTGTACTCACTTACACTATATATAATGTAGATTATGATGTTTTAATGATGTGATGGGTCTGCCTCAGAGGGTTAATTTTAAACTACAATGTTTATTTATGATTTTTTATCACAACCCCTCTTGTTTTATTTATTTATTTATTGTATATATTATTTATGTATGATTTTTAAATAAATGACCCATTATTAAAAAAAAAAAAAAAAAAAAAATATAGCCGCTTAAATAGAACACTAAAAATGATCAACTTTTTGAAAAATGAAACCTATTTTTTGATTAGTACGAAAATATTGAAATTATAAAAACTGATTTGAAATGCATTGACATACAAGAAAAATAAATACTACTGACATTTGTGGTTATTCTTACTTGCACGAAGAATGAACCATTAGAAATGATGAAAATTTGTAAATTTCACAAATATCCTTATCCCGGACACAAAAACAAAATTAGAAATAATTAAAGTATTTTTCATGTTTTCTGGACATAGGCAAATAGGAAATAACAGTTTCAACTCAAGGACAAACAATGACCTTAATTTTGTTACATACTGTAATTACTCTATGATACATGTTTGACATGGATATTCATATGCTGGAGATGTTACACCTTACGATTTTATTTCTCATTTATTCAAGATGTCCCAATACAGTAAGTGTATTAATATATTTTGTGAGTATTTATGATAAAATTTTATAAGTAGAGTTTGGTTTCTATGAATAAATTCGTAGGCAAGAAAACATTACCTACTAATTAAGTCATGGATATTATGCAATAAATGCAGCTTTCTTCATTTAATCATTGTCAATGTTTTTGCAACTGTTCATTAAAATATTTGTTTTTTTCTTTCTAGACTAAGGCAAGGGAACGACGCTTCAAATTACGATGTGATATTCAAAACGCTTGGTCTACGGCAAAAAAGCTTCTCTACATCAAGTTTGACTTGGTTTAGACCGAAGGTTGAGCTCCAAATAACTTATATCTCCTCTATATGCCTCTGAGGAAAAAACGACAATTTTCTCTAGCATCTAAGGACCGGACTCGATAAAGACTCACTTCGGTGGACAGCTAAAAGCGAAGTTATAACGAACTCAACAAAAATTTGTAAATACTCTAACAAAAAATGTACATCCTCCATAAAGTAAAAATATATTCATCTATAAAAAATAATAAAATCCTTTCTATAAGTTGTGTGCATCAAAAAATTATATTTCAATCTTGCAAAAAAATATTTTAATTCCCATCTCATGTTAGATAACTGATTTTGCCGCTCAATTATGTATGTGTATAGGTATTTGCAGAATTGCAAATAAAATATTATTATATTTATTACTTAAAAGGTCTCAAAGTTTTTACCTCATCCGAACATAATATTTTGTGTCGAGAAGACATTATTTGCCAAAAAAAATAAATCCGTTATTTAAATATATATCTAACCTTAGAGTATTTTTTTGCTATATGGTTCGATAGAATTGCATCCGACAGGATATAAATAATCATTATAGCATTAAAATTAGTCTATCGAACCTAGGATCTTATTAATGAGGTAGACCAATAACCACCCCCCCTCGGGAATCCAAACTGAGAGTTGAACACGCCTTAATGCTCACGGCTATTGCACTCCCTTGAGTAGGATATTTTTTCATTTGAAATTATTTCTTAATTTTCTAATCCATTTGTCTCTGAAACAAAAAATAGTATATTTCAGTATTCGATATTACATTAAAAAATAATATAAATGTCTTGGGGAGGTCTTTTTCCTATGTATTTCTTTATGTACATAAGTCTTCCGTGAGCCCCAGTGAAATAATTTTTGTGCAGTATAAATAGTGATATATCAATCAACTTATGATGATATTATATATATATAAGGCCATGAATTGAAAATTCGGACGATATGACGGAATCTGTTTTTGTAGCATCTTTTTATCTTTAGCTCCTCTTCTAAGGAATTTCGATACCTTTGCGACTTGGGTTGGAACCTTTATTATGTGTTTTATATTTGCTTCCCCCCATTACTTTTCAAAGATAAACTCTATATTGATATCTTGAATTCAATTTTCTGTATATAAATATACATATTTTAACAATATTAATAAAAATTCATTAAATAATTCAACACATTAAACTATAATCATTATTCACTTAGTATTGTATAAATTATATATATTGTACACTTTTAAAACAATCATATATTTTCCTACAATTTTGTATATGTCACAAATACTCATTTACATGATAAATTAATAATCTTAAAATACATAGCGAAAGGATTCCTAAACAAAAGTTAAAATGACATAACTATTAAAACTATATTTTGTCACGACTGTAATTTAATAATTTGAAAACGCATTACAAGGTCTCAAGAAACATTAAAATCATTTTTTACCGTTGTATATCTTTAATATAAAGAATATACAATTATTTTTCAAAATTTAAATATAGGGTATTGAGTTCAATTTACAGAAATTTTATAATTACAATAGTTGAATATGGAAGGGTAGCGATATCGATCTTCATATTGGAATATACATTTCTTTGCCGTTATATGCTATAATTATTGCCTTAATAACATGACCTTTCAGAAACTTTTTATCAGAGTTAAGACTGCTAGAAAAATATAAATAATTGCTCTTTGTATGGAGCATTTCAAGCATTGAACTTTAGATAAATAATAAGATGATCAAATAGAATAAATATCTTGCATTCCCTGGCCTATATACATTACTAAATACGTGTTTATATCCATCAACCATATAGGTAAAAAATAATGAAGTTTTTGTAAAAAACACTTTTAAAAAAGACAAAACTAATTATTTTGTTTATAAATATAAATTTGAAAAACCATCAATTTTCTAATATTTTTTATTTGTTAGAATTAAATACTCCAAATTTCCTGATAAAATGATTGATGAAATGAAATCCATCAACAAATGGTGTTGTACTATCATAGATACAAATTAAAGATAATAACTATAGTCTTGCATATTGAAGCTCCTAGAAATCTAGTAATAAAAAGAAATATTAGCTGAGGTAAAGTATTACTATTTTCAAAATTTTATTTATTGATTTTCGTTCTTGAGTATCAAGAGATTTTTAAAGGAATGCTACTACTAAATTGAGAATAAACTATGCTTTGATTACTTCAGTTTCTTTTCCATTAGCGAATTCATTTCGATCACTAAATGAGCTTTTGATAGCAAGTAGATCCTCTACATATCGCCAAAGCTCCTTGAAGCGTGCTCTTCGAATCCCAAGATCCCTTTTGAGATTTTTGACGCTTTGCTTTTGTTGCAGCACCGTCATTTCATTATCCTCCGTGTCCATTTCCACAAGTACAATATCTCTTTCCCCATGCCGAAGCGGGAGTCGGATTGCGTTCCGGACGGAGCTCGGAGGAAGGCCAGCGAGGAGTTCAATAACTTCTCCATGAATCCAATCTCCGTTTCATCCACCTGAGGCTTTGGAAGGCCTTCAAATACAAGGAGGGAAGATCATCGATTCCCTGATCGGTTGAGTAGCTTCGACCGATGTCCAGAATCTCGACATCGTCCCCTTCATTATCAAATTCGTTGCTCTCGTTATGCTGTTGTCATCCCGGAGGAGCTAAAGTCGATGGGGCGAAGTAGGCTGATGTCTGGATTGCAGGTCTCTTCAAAGTCTTTGGTGCCGAATCTCTCACGAACGACTTCATCTGCACCCATCTTACCAGATAGCTTCTCAAGAAACTTGCCGGCTTGCATAGAAATATTTTGGGAGAGAGAGATCCTTCACTTTGATTTGATTCCAGGTTATAGGATCATCGCTGTTCAAGCCACCACCATTCCTAGGTAGAAAAAAAATATATTACATTCAAAATCAAATAATTGTAAGTTAGTTGTCCGAGTTGTACCGCTAAGGATTATGGTGGTGAAACTCTCTACTTTATAAGATCAGTTTTCAGAATGTAAGGTAAATTATGTATTATATAATAAAGAGACTTTGAAACAATCTACAAATAATTTAAGATCTTTATAAATGATGCACTTTACAGACATATGAAAACTCTACATCAGAACTCTTTCAGAATTTAGTTGATATATCTTGAATGTATGAGATTAAAAATAGATAGTAGTTTTCAAATAATTATGATAATTAATGAAATGACGATTACACACTCTAAAAAGATAATCAAAGAATGTAGTTAATGAATAAACAATTGAAAGTATATGATACTGATTCAACGGTAATTTGGAACTATACTTTGGTCTATAATTCATAGGTTTATGTTGCTCCCTAATATATGTACATATCAGTCGCTGCCAGAATTTCATACATTCTTCAAAATGTACTTATATTTACTGAAAAAGTAGACTTTCATTTTAATTATGAATTTATTATTCAGAAAGAAAAAAACAATTATCAGGGAATTTTCATATATGAACAACAGAAATAAATTTTTGACAACCTCAGTGATTCTCTAACCTGTCATAGCTTTGTGTCTGAAAAGTATTCTTTCGGGGCAGAGTTCCCCGTCGTAGCGATTGATGACGCCAATGTGATCCCACCAACCCCTACAGTTGACTGCCAGTTGGGAACACACGCCGCCAAAATCGTCCCTTCGATGATTTCCGTAGCCGTATCCAACAAAGCCGCTCTGAAGAATGGATAAACTGCCCCGTGACGACTCATAACGTTTGTAAAGTCTGCTACAAAGTCCATGACGCTGAAAAAGAGTAGAGATAATTTAGTAGTATATTTAATGAAGAACACTCAAAAATAGATAAATATCTTGATGGTCTATTAAAAAATATGCATTTCAAAGAATAAGTTAAAGTTAAAATATGGATTTTTCCTGGTTTTATAAATGAAGCAATACTATCTTTATAGACATGTGAGACATTCCGTATGAAAAACATAGGATTAATTAGACTTGCAGATTCTATAATTTATGTTTTTTTTCTGATTGATAATCATAGAATATAAAGATATAGAGAGCTATTCCCTTCAATAGCAGAGAAATATCGTTCAGCTGTCGCCATTACCCAAACTAAACAAAGTAACTTGTACTACGTCATTGTAAGTTGATCATAGAGATAGAAAGATCTGTTTATATGGGCAATATGACGCATTTCTCTGAAGAATCCAATTAGCTCTGTTTATTTTTATATCTCTATGGTAAGGTACTATAAAAGATACAAATGTCATTCCTCATCCGGGTCTACTAGTCAAAAATATTCAAAAACGGATCTTACAGAATTTGAATACATTTGAATATATTTTTATTGCAATTATAAATACTTTAATGTCATACATTTAAAGACTTGGATTTTATTTCTCTTCTTGGGGCATTATTTTTATCTTTATATGTTTAACTATATATTTTTATACAACTGCACGGATTTAATTACATGCATCATGTTTTGAATATGTTACTTTAAGATGTGGAATCCTTAGAGTAATCATTTGAAACATTGGGTTTAAAAGTCCAGAATTGTTGAAGGTCATAACCCACCCCGAAACTGAACCATTAGTTTTCACCAGCCTATGACATATTAGAGATTAAATGAAAGCTTCACTGAGGCTTTGGGTCTTACATTTGATAATTATGGTATGTCAAGGTTACACACATTTATCCAACGGAGCATCGGATTCTGGGTGTCATCATTATGGCATATTGGGGTTTCAAAATGAGCGTCTTTTGGTCTTAGAATTCCATAAAGTACAATTGTGGTATATTGGGTGTAAAGCATCTGTGGGTCTTCAGATTCCATAAGTTACAATCATGACATATTTTGCCAGACAAACAAGTAGTCAGTAATCCCTATTACGTGTCATTTCTAATTACATGTTCTTACTGCAGTACATACTTATTTGTACCTATATTTGATAAGATAAAGGGGGGGGGGGAGTTTTGTTGGTTGGATAAATCCTAATCGCTCAGAAATAAATATCATGTTTCAGTTTTAGAACTGATTCTATCAACCCTTTACTAAGATTCAAGATTGTTATACTTCTCTTTACTTCAGTAACATTATTTCTCACAAACTAAATAAAACATCATTTTTTCCGATGGTAACTCTTTCATATTTACGTCTTATGGTCAAAGTCATGATAAATTTATCGTGATATCATAGAGATATAACGACATAGAGAGCTTATTGGTTTTTCAGAGAAATATGTCATTGTGCCCAATATAAACAAATATTTCTATCTGTATGATCAACTTACGATGACGTAGCTCAAATTACTTTGTTTATATTGGGCTCAGGTGACAGCTGTACGATGTTTCTCTGCCATTGAAGGAATAAGCTCTTATATCTCTATGCGTGAGATACGATGAAAAGTAAACATTTATTTTCCCTGAGTTAAAGCTGCTAATTTATTTAAAAAATACTTATAAGTATAGGGTAAGTAATTGACATGGATTTCAAGTGATTTATGTATGATACTCACACTTCAACAGTTGCGAGTAAATTGATTTAATAATACAAACTGCTTCTTTATAATTAAATCTTCTTTCTTTCATCCAATGACGTAAGAGATAGAGATCCCTGTTTGTTATTTGACTCATTGCTAGTAAAATACTAAAGCGTTAAAGTAAAGTAGCGCATGCAAGGAAAAGTAAACAAAAAAAAATTGGCCAAAATTTTGTAATTTTCTTTAACGTTAGATGTCGTTGTCCATGAAATTACGTCACAATCCTATTTAAAACCGTTTAAATGGATTAAATTTGATGATTTGAAATATATCAAATAACTACACGATAAAAAACGTCTCCAACTATAAATAATAAAGGGACTTTGTTATTATTTTCAAAGAGCTCTAGCATAAAAGCGCCCCTTACGGACTTAAGAAGAACTAATATTAAGTCCATTTTTTGGGGGAAAAAAGGAAGAATTTTATGTATGCATGCGCTACTTTACTTTAACGCTTTAGTAAATACGTCCGGTAATTTTCTTTCCTTCCATCAACCTTAGAACCTTCTGAATTGAGACCTGATTTTTTTCTTCGTTTCCTTCTTATTTTTCTTTCATTCTCAAGGTCTCAATTATGGGTTCATTAATTCAATCTGTAGGTGAGATCCTAAGGACTCTCTACAGGGTAGTAGGTCACCTTGAGCATGTTTCACATGGACGCTCAAGCTTACAAGAGACAAAGTTTTCTTTGTATCATTATCATCACATTTTGATATGGTTTTATCATGCCCATGAATCAAACGGCTCACCTAAAAATCCTTACTTAAAAAAATAGTTGAAAAACATGTTTTAACAAAATATTAATTTAATAATGTATTAATGGCAATTCATATTTTATACCCGAAAAATTGTACAAAATTGGTGTAATAAAGGCTGTGCTCAGATGTCATATAATGAGGTATAATGTCCCTTTCTTTAAGATAGGTATATAATTTTTATTTGCTATAGGAAAAAAGGATGTTAGGTTTTTAAATGCTGAATCACTTCGTCAAATTCCTTGTCCTTTAAATAACAAAAATAAATAAGGGGATTATGGATTAAAATTCATTGCTTTGGAACCATACCTTTATTGGTATTTAAGTCTATACAGTAAATGATAGTTAAAGGAAGACCAAAGTCTTTTTGAATTATCAAGCAAGACTTTAGCAAAAACTTTGTTTTCCGACGTTATAAGGCGTAGGTTCTTCTCTCGAGATAGATTTTCCATTAAAAATAGTATAATAAAATAGAATATTAGTTCTTCAGGTTTAAACTGAAAGTCTAAACAAGTCTTTTTAGACTCCACAATATAGGAACCAGGGTTGACAAATCCAAACACTGGCTTGGGTGTCCCATCCCTTTTGTATAAATCTATTTAATGTGATGTAAGTTGCAGTGCAACTTAATTTATATTTTATTTTGAGGATTTCTAAGTTCCATGTATATTTTGATATGACTAAGTTATTCTCACCTATCTTTTCTCACCTTCACCAAATATTCGCTTAGACGTCCTGCGAGTGAATGATATGGGCTTAATCAAAACAAACATTCAACAAATAGAAAAGACATAAATAACACTTGCTTACAAATTTTAAACTTTTGTCTTTTTCCATAATAATAACTTATTCTACTTAATTTGAGGTCGCTAAATCTAATTATTTTTCCTCCATCACGTCGACTCAAAAGACGTTCTCACAATCATAAGTATGTATTTTGGCTCAATCATGTTCGTCTTTGTATGTTAACACCAAAGATTTAAATCTAAAACAAAATATTCTGCAACCTATCAAGATATTCCATCAGCTCGAAGACTAGCTGAGCATTGTGCTGAAGTACCCATTACTTGTTTTCTGGCTTACCTTGCTTGTAAAGAGAAGACTCCAGCAGTTCACAAAGTGAAGACGACATGGTAACAAATTTTGATTGTCGTATTTTCCCCTCATTGCAGTCGTCATCAATTCAAAAGGAAGAACTAAGTGATCTTGTTAGAATAAATGCGTATTGAAACAGCAATCAGGAAGAAGGCTTAGTGTTAGATGTTCAAAGATGAGGCAACTCTTGCGAGATGCAAGTTTTACTTCTTCAATGAATCCTGTTGAAGTGCGGGTTTTAATGTTATCAAAGATTTCCTTGATAAAAATGTTGGATAACTACTACGAGCTAGTGTCTGAATGGCTGTCAAGTTTTCAGGATGCGGTATGAACAATTTTTACCGAAAACAGTTGGATAATTTACAGAAAACCTTCCAGAACGCTTCCATCAGGATATAAAAAATATGGAATGCTACTATCAAAGGAGACACACACATGATGGCATTCACTGGATCCTTGTCAGACACAGGCCCTAAGTTTTTTAATAGACAAAAGGCTCGGAAACGACAATTTGCTCTAAATTAGCTGATTCAGTTATATATTTTGTCTAATTTTGGTTAGATATTTTTTTATTAATATATAACTTAGTGTATTTCAATTTCAGTTTATTTAGCAAATCCTTTGCTGCTTGTATACGTCTGTGACATATTCTTAGGCCTATTATATATATATGTATATATATATAATATTAGGCATATAACCTACAAATAATAATCATTAACGTTTAGTAAAACAACAAAAATTAGTATAAACAGATTTTCAGCAAAATGTGAAATATTAATTTGCAGTAAATCCTGAAAAAGACAGCAATAATCAACGCTGCATATGATGTCACGTTTTTTAATAGATTTAGACGATAGTATTAGGTACCCCTGGCGTTTGCAAAAGAAATAATACGAAATAATATCTTTTTCTTTGTCAAACGAGTTATATCTGGTGTTCAGAAGAAATGGGTAAAGAAAAAAATGGGTACAAGAAATCGATTCCAATGGAGTGTAAGAGTTTTGAAAAAGATAGTTAAATAATAAATAATAGATGAGTTTAAGAAAAATCATATTTCAAAGAACATATTTCCATGATTTTGAAGGATTTGGGAAGCCGGCATAGATAATTTATAGATGTGATGATCAAATACATGGAATATACTTTAAAATTAATTAATTAATGTGAATAGGACTAATTACATTTTTAAGTGATAAATACTGAAACATAGTGTGTTAAATATCCCCTTTTTAGTATTTTCTGTCTTTCATTCTTTCTATATCAATATGGACAATTCTTACCTTACTGTTATGCCTATATAAGATGGCTAAATACAAATGAATAATTCCTACGTGATGTGGACATGTCTTTAACTGCCAATGTCCCTTTCCTCTCTTTAAAAAACCAAGGACCCTTGATCTTTATCTTTCACTCCATATCTATACGATTTCTTGACCCTGAGTGCTCCTTTGTCAATCGGTATTATGGAATGAAATCCAATTATGATCATTAAGGAATTGAAACAATACATTAATCTACTCCTTGAATTCTAAACAACATCTTCTAAGGACTAATAACACTATGCAACAAAATTAAGGTCTTTTGTTTGTCCTTGAGTTGAAACTGTTATTTCCTATTATGCCTATAGAAAACATAAAAAAATACTTTAATCATTTATAATTTGCTTTTGTGTCCAGGATAAGGATATTTGTGAAATTTACAATTTTCATCATTTCTAATGGTTCAGGCCCAGTTATCTTCGTGCAAAGTACGAATAAACCACAAATGTCAGTAGTATTTATTTTTCTAGTATGTCATGCATTTCAAATCCGTTTTTTATAATTTCAATATCTTTTCGTACTATTCGAAAAAATAGGCTTCATATTTCAAAAAGTTGATCATTTTTTAGTAGGGTTCTATTTAAGCGGCTAATTTTTTTTGTTTCAAGTTTATTGACTATAACTAATATAATATATTTTTTGTATATGTCAATCATTCAGAACAGTTTAGTTTTTATAATTTTGATATCGGGATGAAAGTAAAAGAAAAATATAAATTTAGTCTTAACAAGTATTGATCAAAAATTAAAATATACATCATGAGGTTGCGTTACCTATAATTGTGATTTTTACGAAGAAAAAAAACCATGTTTGCCTTTTATTTGCAAGTTCCTTAATAATTTGAATATTTGGAGAGGTACTGTGATTTGG
>CP045897.1:19968898-19994838 GCA_013387185.1 Caligus rogercresseyi
ATATATATATTTGCAGGTGCGGACAACATAACTTCCTTTTTTCAGAAGGCACTAAAACAAGAGTATAAATCAGAAGGGTTTTATTTTGTTTCATGATTTTAATACAAATTTGAAGTTTTGTTTCACATAGTTTTGAAAATCATATCAGATAGGTGACGTCCCCCCATTATATAAACTGTGTATACCGATTCGGGTGTTTGCCATGAACCACCAGCGTATCAGGGGTATATTGGCCATTTCTTCTCTGATTTGGCCTTCAAGTCTGGTAGGCTTCTCGGGCGGTTGACAGAAAAACAAGATCAAATATCCCCACAAATATAAATCACAAGGGGACAAATCGGGGGAACGGGCTGGCCACTCCAATCGTACTTATTGAAATGAGGCGCTCCGTAAAATGTTCCCGCAAAACAGCCATCGATGCCCTTGAAGTGGTGCCGTTGCTCCATCCTGCTGAAACCAAATATCCCCTTGGTCCAATTCGTTAATTCGTGGATGGAAAAACTCTTCCACCATGTTGACGTACCGCTCTGAATTCACTGTCACTGTTACCTCATTTTCTTGAAAAAACCAAGGACCAACAATTCCAGTGGAGAAATTGCACACCACACTGTGAGTTTAGGTGAATGCAAAGGTCTTCATGCAATTCCCGGGGATTGGTGTCAGCCCAGTAGCGCATGTTTTGTTTGTTGACGCATCCAGTCAAATGAAAATGTGCTTCACCACTATCAGTATATACAGTGTATGGACAATGGGGGACGTCATCTATATTATATGATTTTCAAAACTATGTGAAACAAAACTTAAATATGTAATAAAATCATGAAACAAATTAAAGCCTTTCTGATTTATAAATCTTGTTTTATTGCTTTCTGGAAAAAGGAAGTTATGTTGCCGCACCCTGTATATATATTATATATATATATATATATATATAATATATATATATTAAAACAAGCTATGAAATATGCGCCATTACACACTCCATTTTTTCTTGTTTTTGCTGAAAACTTTGTTTTATAAAAAACATCAAGCATACGTTTGAACTTTAAACTAATATTATTGTTGAAGTCTGTAACGTCCTCCATTTTCAAGAAATTCGCGGAAAACTATATTTTTACTAGTTTTTTAAAACTTTGACCTCGTTGCGCGACCTCGTAATGTTACCGAGTTGTTCAAACTTTGTATGTCGTCTTCTTGAATCACCAAGAAACAGAAAAACCACAATGTTGCTAACATTTCAACATTGAAAATAAGAAAGCCCTAATATATATATATTGAAAATCGTAATTATAGAAAGTATCAGAAAATTATTGCATATGTATCAATCATATATTTTCATTTGTTACTTCAAGTATATCCTATTTTCTGTTTATTTAAGTGATTCTTTATAGATATCTAATGTATCATTTTGGTCCATTGCTGAATTTTATTGGGGCGACATGCAAACCCCACACTTAATACTGCTGCAGCGCACTTGTGATTTTAAAATGAGCTAAGTGCATTGAATTAAATCAATGCTTGATCAATTTAAAGGGTAACAATTGACGTTTCCAAGCAATAAAAATAAAAGAAGTCTATGTAAAGTGCTATCCCAAATTTCAAGCAATTGAATATTGAGGTCATAGAGACTTGTTTCTTCTCACTTTTTATGATTTGATAAGTATGTCAACTACAACTTCACCATACTTAGTCTTCATTTGAAAATATAACGGAACAATTGAAGCAAAGAGTCTATGGAATCTCGAGGGAAGCTTCATGGACATTTAGTCTATGCTGGGATAAGTAAATGAAGAGTAATGATTAATAAATTACAGAACCTTTCATTTCTTGAAGGTATCTTTTTTCTTTTATAAAAAATTCCAAAGTAATTACTTTAAAAATAAAACATAAATAGACATTTTAGTCTAATATTATTATTTCTGATAAGAACGACAACAAATACACAGACTAAAAAATGATTAAACAATAAAAATAACTATGAAAAAGCACAAACATATTTTTATACATATTTATATCCAGTCAAATGCAATTCTATCAAACCAAATAGACAAAAAAATTATGAAGGTATCTATTTAGTCAATTAAATTTTGTGAAAACTATTTGTGAGAAATTAAAATTATGACAAAAAAAAACTAGCACGACGACTGGCGTAAATAAAGTAGTCGGTAGCGGTGTTTGATAGTGCTTGTTTTATTTCAAAATAATCCCATCACTGAATATTTACAATTTTGTTTATGCCTAGTAATATTTATTGGAATAGTTATGGTATACTGGCGGAGGTTACCCGGCGCTGCTCGGGATTTTCAAACTTGAAAATAGTCTTTGGAATAGAAAAAAAATCATACGAATAATTTTTAGTAATTCTTCATATTAAAATCAGTTCCTTAAAAAGTTGTCTTGGGGTCTTCATTACCATTTTTCCGTTTTGTATTCCTTAAGGCTGGGTATTTTAACAAGTGCGTGTTACTTTTTTTTTTTAATGGCTCGATATAATTGCAGTATCCGACTGGATATAAATAAGCATTTATAAGCAGGATTCGAACCTGCGCCCCCAACATTGATAGTTGAACACGGGTTAACAATCTGAGCTATCTCACTCCCTTGCTTATACTGCTAATACAGTAATGCTCATTAATACCAACAAGAGTACATCTAACCATATCTGTTTAACTGTACGTAATATTATATACAAAGGAAGGTTTTAAAGCTTTGCCTATAGTTTTCTGATTATTTAATATTTATAAAGTAAGGTTTTTCAATTCAAATATTATTAAAATATTTTGTACTATAACGGGTTAAAGTGAAACATTGAAGCTGTTCGTAAATATCGCGAGACACTTTATTAAACTTTGTTTAATTATTATAAATAAAGCAATCAAAATCACAATAGTCGTATATATTTTTTATACACCAAACGGCGTAACTTAATTCAATCATTTTTGTGTAACATAACATATTCTGTAGACAAACTACTAAAAACATACTCTAAAAGAGGTAACCATATAAGAATTTTTATATAATAAAACAATAAATTACACTGTACAATTAATTGGTTGCATTGTGTATATGACGTCACACCAAATACCTCAATACTTAACTGACGTCATAGGCCGGTCAGTTGTACTGTTACTGCGCCCATCTATTGCTCTCCGTGTTTCCTTTTCTTACATACCATGTATTATACTGTTCGTAACAAAGCCCTTAAATTTTACGCACCATAGAGATATAAAGACATAGATGGCTTATTGAATTTTTCATAGGAATACGTTTGTGTCCAATATAAACAAATTTTCTATCTCTATGATCAGCTTAGGATGACGTAGTACAAAATACTTTGTATATATTGGGCACATAATTCAGCTAAACCAAGGAGAATATAAATAAGGTGAGTCAAAGAGGAGATCTTTGACTTATGCTCTTGTTCAAAAAAGATTTTTTGTGACGTCACGAATGCTAAAATAAAAAAAAACATTTTTATTAGTGCTATGATATAGAAATTATTTATCAACTTTATATCTCAATTGAAAATATTTCATTAAATATTATGCATGAAACAATTGTTATGTAAATGATTTATCAATTAATATTCATTATTTTAAGTAATTAGCAAATAATCATTTCAAACAATAAAAATAATTTTTACATTTACAATTTATTTGAAGGAATTAATAAATCACAATAATAGCATTATACATATGTAACATACATACAAAAAAGGAGGAACATAAGGAATATAAAAATAATTACCCTAATTAGTAATCTGGCCTATGTGTTTAAGTTTTCACTAGTATTTTTTAGTTGAAGTAGCTTATTAAGAAAATTGACTCGAATCCGTGTTCTTTTTTTTACAAAAGCAATAATATTTTTTTACCAATTTGGATATAAATTGATAAGTGGTTTAAAAAGTCTTTGAGAAACAAGGGGTCTTTATCGATTGCGTCTTGATGGCTGTTATGAAAAAATTGGAAATAATTTTCTAAGAGGTGGCAGAACTTCAAAAATCGGGTGAAGGGGCGGTAATAATTCAATCCAATGACTTTGAGTTTCTTCAAATCCTTCAATATTTCTCCAAATTTGTGTGGAGGTCTTTCAACTTCCTGGCTAAGTATCCAGCGATATATGAGAGACCCTCGTTGGAACAGTCATTGGAATTTTTCCTGTGTTTGCCGACTAGGCAGAGGAAGGAGTTTCCGTGAGCGCAATTACTCAAAAGCCCGGGTACATATGCTCCGTAGGATGAGGGTGGTAGCTACATCTTCTTTTGAGTAGCCACTTTGCCGAAGGATTAATTAGGCTTTTTGTTGAATCGCTGTGTAATCTTTTTCGAATGAGGTTATAATTAAAGTTTCCTTAAAGTTTTATGAGCTAAGTTTGAGGCACTTAACTTTGTAGCAGGACAGCTTCATTTTCGTGAGTGAGAGTTCCTCAAACCTTCTCACTAGTCAAATCACATTTTTTTTCGTTCACGAGCTTCTTGACGAACCTGTCTGAAGGACTTGGACACACTTGAGGAGGGTGATCCAGGGATGAAGAGTGAAGGAACAGCTTGAGACATAAGCTTCTTCCAAGCAAGGATGCCAAGTAGCTTAGCCTGAATATTCCTTTGGAAGTCATCTGGAGTAAAATGACGATCGCGGATCTTCGCATTCTTTAGGCCAATCCTGTCGGATCTTCTGCATCATGCAATCCACAGACATTGGATATCGAGATCCTTCGTCAGAAGTGCAAAATATCGTACATCTCGAGGATTAAAGCAAGAGGGGATGGCACAAATACGATAACTTCCTCGAGAATATGGCATTTTCGCTTTGCAATACAAACTGAACTATAAATCAAGCGTAGCACCTGTGACATCACAACAAAATAGTCAACTGTCGCCCTGTAATTGCCATTCCCATTGCCTCACCTTATTTATATTCTCCTTGAGCTAAACGATGTTTCTTTCTATTGAAAGGGAATAGCTCTCTATATCTGTATATCTCTATGGTACACACGTGTACCTATCTAGTCCTCTTATTCGTTCCTACCTCTCTACTAAAGACGACGAGTCTGGCATACTAATAATCGTATCCTTTATAAACTGAGGCACCCTTACGGTGTCCAGAAGAAATGGACCAGGAAAATATGGACTAGGAAAAAATGGACCAGAAAAGAATGGACCAGGAAGGAATGGACCAAGGTAGAAAAGGAAAATTATGACTCATGGAAGAAATGGACCAAATATAGGTAGGCAAGTTTTTCGAGCGAAATATATCTAAGTATTGTACAAACACTATTTCTCATATAAACTGAGGGAGGCGACTGACTCGAGGGGGCCAAGGCATTGTTTGTATGTGTTGAGATTCGGCCGGATTGCAAATATTGAATACTCAAATCGGATCATTGGAGGCTCTCTCAATTTATTATTGTTGACTGTGACGTCACCCTTCACTATCTCTTCAAATATTCCATTATAACAATCGCGACCGAAATTAGGCATATATTTCTTCTATATTTATTTACTTTTTGAGTGCTTCTAACATCGGTATGTTCGATATTTAAGAAAATGCGTATTATTGACCATAATTTGGGGGATTTTGAACTAAAATTGAGATAAAGAAGAGATTATTTATCAAAAATTGCAAAAATAAAATCATTTTATGTCATTATTTACTCAGTTTATATGAGAAATAGTATTTGTGCAAAACTTAGATTTATTCCACTCAAAAACTTGCCTACTTATGTATTTGGTCCATTTCTTCCATGAGTCATCATTTTCTATTCTACCTTGGTCCATTCTTTCCTGGTCCATATTTTCCTAGTCCATATTTCCTGGTCCATTTTGTCCTAATATCCACCCCTTCATTCACAACAAGTTGACAGAGACATTTTTTCAACATATTATCCACAATGCTTGAAAAAGTAATGGGTATGGATATTTTTTCAGTACGTAATTCATAAATATAAGGTTGTTCCATAAATAATGAGGTCGACCAATTAAAACTCAAAATTTTCATCAGATCAACAAAAAAAACTTCTCAATCTGTACACATAATCCCCTCCGACTGCAATGACGTCGTGGCAGTGTCCCCAGAGCTTCCTGAGTTGGTCGTAGAGCTCGTCTTCACTGACCCTCCTCATCGCCCGCTGAACGGCGAGTGTAGCCTCCTCGTGGCCCCCAAACTCGTCCTCGCGGAGCAGGTGCTTCAACTTTCGGAACAGGAACCTGTGACACAGGTTCAGGTCGGGTGAGTAAGGTGACTGTTTCACCGGTTCCACGTCCCTCCGGGTCAGGAACTCCCTGGTATCTGTGGCAGTGTGGGGACGTGCATTGTCCCACATGAGGAGACAATCTTGCAGCCTGATTTTGTCCTTTTTCAGGCTGAGAAAGCGCTTCCCAGTCGTCCTCAGGTACTCTATCATGGTGTTCCGGTCGGCTATGGTCCCGGCAGGTAGTGCAGTGATCGATACCCGCCTTGGCTTGCAGGTGAAACCCATCAGAATCATCGTCTTCCTCGCTGTCTGTTTCACACGGGGGTCGAGAACCGGGCCCCCGTGGGCTCCGCCCAGACTTGCCTCCGCTCCGCCGAATCCCAGTAGAACCAGGACTCATCCTGGACTAACAGATGAGACCCCAGAAAGTCCTCCCCGTGGTCCTGGAACAGCTTCAGGAGGTCCTGACAGCACTTCACTGCGTCTTGTTGGCTTCAGAGAGCTGGTGAGGGACGAGCACGCTGAGGAGGTTTCGGAGCCCTAAATCCTCCGTCAGAAGCCTGAAAACAGTTGTAGATGGTAGGGACACCTCTGCAGCAGCTTGTCGAGTGGTCATCCGGCGGTTATCCTTGACCAGGCGCTTCACACAGGCCACATTCTCCTCTGTCCTCGTCTCCCGGGGACGTCCAGGACGGGTCTTCTTCTCCAGGACAAAAACACCTTATCGAACTCAGTGTGCCATCTCTGAAGGGTGGAGAGGCCAGGGTAGGAGTCAGGAAAGGTAGAGAGCAGGTCCCCGTGGATCTCGTTGACTGTCCTGGCGAGCTTGATCCGGATCAAGAAGTAGGAGCGAAAGTCGGGTGTCTCCGTTTTCAGCGGCGAGTAGAATGAATGATAGAAATGACGCGATTACTCACCTTATATACTAACCTGAGTGGCGCCATACAGTCTGTTCTCATACAAAAATATGCAATAAGAACGCTCCCGTTGAAATTTTTGAGATAGCGTGTGAATTTTTCGAGATAGCTAACCTACCTCATTATTTATGGAACAACCTTATATAAAATAGAGTTTTAGTCGTAACAAAATTAATCGTTTCTTGATGATGTCCAAAATATAAATAAATAAAATCTTAATGAAGTAATTGCACGTTCCGCAAATGCTTCACAGTGTAAGGGTGTTGATAAATATTCTGTGCTTAAACCAATATATGGTAATAGTCAAATATTTATTAAATTAACAATTTCTGTCCGTAGGGATAATTATATTCCATTATATATATTCCAAGCACTGATCTATATAATATTATTATATAGGTGGGACATTCCAAGAGACAATCTAAATAAGAATGACATAAATAAATAGGTAGCTATTCAATGTGGTGAGATATCAATCACATGAACCCCAGCTACTTCTAAACTAGTTTTTGGTTTCGCTTAGTTCATTACGGATTTTTTTAAAGTTTCTTTTTGAAATATTATGATAAATTATTTAATAGTTTACAAATTTTTATAAGGAATTGTACTTTTGTGAAACTTTGCTTAGCATGAAAGAGCTATTAAAAAGGGCAATACGAATTGAGATAGAGGTACACAAAATGGCATTAATGAAGTCATAATACTCAGGATATTTATCAATCAATCTTCAAACAGAAGAAAAGACGACAGTCAATAAAATTTCTTTATTTGTCTTAAGCCAAATGAACTGCGGCCACGTAACTGCCCTTCACAACCATTTTGCGAAAATACATCTTTTGTGTATATGAATTGAATAAAGATGGCATATTCTAATTGTTGATTTAAAATAAGGATTTTGAACAATTTTAGCTTCTGAAGAGAGCTGGAAAAAAATGAAAGTATTTTTTGTACTTTTGTATTCATTGCTCTAATTATAGTAAAATCAGCTTTAATGTCATGAATTCGACCTCTCAAGTTGCCATATTATTGACCTCAAGTCAGCATTTTACTTATATCGTATTATTAGGAAAAAAAATGCATTAAACAAATAGGAAAAAAAAATCTGAAGTCAAACCAGTCATCATTAAATAGAGTTGGATATACAAGAATGTACATTATCAGCTATTACTGAGTGGAAGTTGGTTACCATTTTCAGGCTTGATGTTGTGTTGCCCTTTATTGAAGTGTTATCTTTTGTTTGTTTAAATTATACAGGGGTGTGCAGGCGAATCTAGACTAACTTTGAGTACTTGTATCTCAGAAACCAGTTAAGGTAGAAGCTTAAAAATGTATGAACTGGTTAGTATATCCTATGAGCTTTGTTTATAACAAAAAGATTGAAAATGTTCTGGGAACTTGAGCGCAGGACGGCCATTATTGTGGCGCTCCGTTGCGGCCGTGCGCCAAAGGAGATCATCGACTTCTTCAAATTCCCCAAAGCTACTGTTTACAGCATTGCCAAGTCCTTCAAGGAGTCGGAGGACATCGAGGAAGGATTCCTAACACCGGAAAGAAAGACTCCAGACCGATCCCAAGTCAGGAAGAGGAGCGCCGACTTCATTGATCGCCTCCAGACGATGATCAATGACGATCCAAGTGTTCCCATGTCGACACTGGCTGAAAGGCTAAACGTGCACAGGACAACTGTTCTCCATGCCATTCATGAGGACCTGAGGTGCAACAGCTACGTCCTGAGAGTCCGTCAGATGCTTTCTGATGCCATGAAGAAGAAGAGGTTGGAGAAATGTGAGTTGTTGATCACGTCATTGAAACACCGAGCTGCCGGACGAATCAAGTTCTTCTCGGACGAGAAAATCTTCTGTGTTGATGCGAAAATCAACCGTCAGAATGACAGATGGATTGCCAGTGACCCAGATGAGGTCCCTATCATTGGAAGAACCAAGTTCCCGGCCGGATTTCATGTCTTGGAGGTCATGTCCAGCGAGGGAGACATCATGCCTCCTCACTTCTTTGCCAAGGGCCAAAATGTCAACAAAGAGGTCTACCTGGACGTCATACAGACTGTGGTGAAGCCCTGGATGACCCAGATTGCTGCTGGTAGACCTTATCTCTACCAGCAAGATGGAGCTCCCGCCCACACGTCCAATTTGGTGCAAAACTGGTGCTTAGAGAATCTCGACATGTTCTGGTCAAAGGAGTTCTGGCCCCCCAGCAGCCCTGACCTCAACCCCTGCGACTACTACTTGTGGGGCGTTCTTGAGAGGGACACTAACAAGCGTGCTCACAACACTGTGGACTCCTTGAAAGCTGCCATCATCCAGGCAGTGGCCAACTTGTCCAGGGAACAGGTGGCTCATGCCGTTGGGAGGTTCAGGCACCGTGTGGAGGCTGTTATTGTGAAAGGAGGAAGTTGGATTGAATGAACATTAAGAGAAAAGTCATTTAAATTTGTGTGATATGAAAAAGTCAATTAAAAGGTCTTGTTCTTGGATATGAGTATCTTGTTTCTGTGCTAAAAAAAGTCTAGATTTGCCTGCACACCCCTGTTTATATATCTTATCTTCGATTATATTTAGTCAAACTCAAGTGTTGATCAAACTCAAATAAGGAATCCTGATAATAATTAAGATTTTAAAAAAAGTTATCACCGCTTTGATGGGCTAGCATTATATTTATGAGTAATATATGTAAAAGTATCTATCAAATTATACTATTATCCATATTGATATTTCTTAACACAATTAAAACATTTTTATAAATATGGATAAGTACCACCCCGACATTTTTTTTCTAAAACGGAATGGGTTTTGAAAAAAGTGCATGAAGAATTTGAAAAAACAGTTGGTATTACAAATAAAGTTAACCTTCGCTCGTGGCTTAGTGTTCTTATATCAGCGATAAGAACACTAAGTGTTTCATTCATACGATTGACGAATTCTTTGAAAAGTTTATTTTATTATGATCGATGAATATTAATAAATATAGCAATTGTTCACTCTCTTGAGCAGAATGAATGGTCCTTTTATCTCCATATCGATAAATAGATCCTCGCTTTAACTCAAGGGATTTTTTTTTAAAGGTGACCGCCATGGAAGAGTGACAGATAATAATGGTTGGACTGTATATTGCACGTGTCTACCATTTTTAGTCTGTTCTAGCTTCAATGTTGTACAATAATTATTAATAGTAGGTGGACTTCGATATACTTAAAGCTTTGAAGTAAAGTAGCGCATCGGGGCAGGTAGCTTGGAAAGATTTTCATTGAGTCTCTTTTTTCTTTTTGTCCAACAGATGTCGCTTTGGTATTTAAAAATATGACGTCATACCGGTTTTTTCGATCTCATTCATCACATCCATTTAAATAATTGCATCACTACTACTATTTTTACCTCCGCCGAAGGAGGTATTGTTTTCACTGGCGTTGGTTTGTTTGTCAGCAGGATAACTCAAAAAGTACGGAACGATTTCGGATGAAACTTTGTGGAGTTGTTGGAAATGCCAAAAGAAACAAGTGATTAAATTTTGGCATCTCGGAAGGCTCATAAGGACCCCGTGACGGCGGAGGTTTGCACTCTCTGAGTGTATATATGCCTATAGTTTTACTTATTTTCACAACGATAATTAATATTTCAGTATATTAGGATTATACCTATGATTTTACTTCAATGTTCTACACAATATACTCTAGGCGGTGAGGTTTCATGTTGAGTATCGAGCCCGAAGTTGTGCGGAGCGATAAAAATAATAGACATGACAATGTTATTGAAAAAATTGTTTAAGTCTGCGTCACTAATACGTCACAACAGTACTTGATATATCCCAAAATTCTACGTATTTATTTACTTAGCTGCATCAACATCAACGCCTCTAGCGGATAAATAATACGAAAGGGAGCCAAGAAATAATCGAAAATAAGAACAAAAAGCTCTTGGTGCGCCACTTTCCTTTAAAGCTTTTGATATACCTACATACAAGTATTCATTACGTCAAGAAGAGGAAATTTGTTTTGTGACCCTCATTTATATACCCAGGGAAATGCCGGCTTAATATGTTATGATAATGTTCTCTTAAGCTTATATCAAGTATATGAAAAGAATATATTTTATGAATATCTTACTCCACGAAATTCTTCATGAAGTTATTAACTTAACGGTGAGTTAATTATTAAAAGATACATACAGAGCATTTGAGAATTTCTTCCATAGTTGAAGAAGTACGGAGAAGTAATTTAGAATTTCTCTGCCTCTGAACGTTTATTTTCTCTTGCTATATAAAAAAGCAAAAGTTTCATGCAAAATAAGATCACACAGGGAAGTGGGGAAAGGAAAAACTAATAGACTACCCAATGACATCATCATAGCGACTTATTTACTGTAAACAAATAAAGTTTTTATCTCATACAAAAATACTAAAAATGTATTTAAAGGTGTACCATATTAAATAAAAGTCAAAATATATGTTTCAATATTTTTATTAAATTTATCTTTATATCTCTATGATTTATACCTAATCCCAGCTCTAATATTTTTACTATGACATCATTGGATCTTTATTTACGTGTCTTCTTTTTCTCCTCCCTATTTCTTGTCATATACTGATGCCGATGATTTTTTTTCTTCTTTCCCTAGTTAAATTTCCACGGCAGTAATAGGAGTGTAGCCATCGGCCTGCATGGTAAGAGAAGAATGAAACACGCAGTCAGTCAGCGCAAGTCTTCTTCTCCTTAGGATTTGTGAAAGAGAGTGACGTCCTCACTCGACACTGAGTTATTTTCTCCCCAAAGGCCATAAAAACGTCTCTCTCCTCACTCCAAGACTCATCCGTCTCCATTCTCATCAAGTCCTGAGTGTGGAAGGAGGTGATTCAATCCGAGAGCACACCCAAGCATCACCCTCCAAGATGTCCTTCCGATCCATCGAAAAGATGGTGATCGGCCTCGTGTTTGGGGCTTTCATCATTATCTGCTTCGGAACCGTGTTTTTCATCCCGACAGAATGAATAACAAGGTAGACAC
Organism: Caligus rogercresseyi; assembly: GCA_013387185.1. Lineage (NCBI taxonomy): Eukaryota > Metazoa > Arthropoda > Copepoda > Siphonostomatoida > Caligidae > Caligus > Caligus rogercresseyi. The sequence goes on from CP045897.1 coordinate 19,981,022, forward strand.
CAAGAGTCTTTTTTAATCTCCCAAGTTCCCTGAGTCGATTCCGAACACTCCTCATGATTCAAGTTGGAGTCCAGGCTTGGAATGTCGAAGCCTAAAACAATAAAATGACAAAACGACTACGTTTTAATCAGTTGTCTTGAAAAAATCAAAGTGCCTTTTCTTAACTTTGTGCATATCAAAGAAAAAGAAGATGATTTGTCAACTTTGGGTCTTATAGAGTTCTAAGTATTTACAATCGTTGTTAATGACGCATTGGAACAAAAATACCAACAACAAGACGGAAAATTGATTATAATTTAATTCATTGTTAGACTTAGATTTTATAATATAAAATGTATATTCCATTAATTCTTTAATGGACTTAGTTATGAATGAATGGCGAGGGTGTTCCTTTCAACGCCTTTATTCATTATACAAAAATCAGTCGACTGAATAAACGCTTAAAAATACGGTTTTCCATAAATGAGTGGACAAAAAAAATACGATTGTTGGTCGTAAAGACAGAACTGAATGAAGAATTAAAATTGTTTGTATTATGTCCATTCTCTTAATGAACTGGATTCTGACCTAAACATATATTTTTAACAAAATCAATTAAATGACGACTGCTAAAGAAATCAACAAAGATAAAAAGCTGAAATTCATGGGATGTTTATTGCTGTTGTTTAATCTGGGAAAAATTGATATCCTAAATAGCAATTTACAACGCTCTAAATGCCATGTAGTTAGTGCGTGAAAGGGAAAAACATTAAATCTATAATACAAATTACAGTTTTCAACAAAAAAAAATAATCAATTTATAATCAAACATATTAAGTATAAAATATATAAACAATAGTATTTGGAGTGTGTTTACGGAAGAGAAATCAGGATGTATAGTTTATTTTTATAATCTGAAATCTAGGATACCATATTCTTAAATGTTCGATGACATTTTATTCCATTTAAAAAATATATATATATATATTACGCCCGAACATGAAGGAACAAATCGAACTGCCTGATTTGTATAATCACATGAGTCGATATTCAAAATTGGAACCTTTATTGAAAGAGCTGAGTAATTCGGAGTGGTTGCTATCAAGATGGCTTGCATATACTGACTAAATATGAAATATTTATTCAAATATTGTTCTCTTTATATATGCACAAAGACAACAATCAATTGAATATATCTTACAATATTGGTTAATATTTCAATAATGTACTAGTGATGAAATATGATATTTCATAATTGTTGTTATTGTAGTACACTTTTTGAGAGTTGAAGCTAAATTATTCCTTATGAGAGCTTGAATGAAATTAACTTCTTGATGTATCAATTATGAAAATAAATATTGTTCATGGATAGGCAATACTTTTAGATTGTTTGCTGATAAATGGTTCAAATATAATTAAAATTATAGTCATGGCTTAATGAAATATACGATATTTTAATGTTGTATTTAACTTTAATGATTTAAAGGCGTATTCAATATCTGGTAGCTTTAAAGGACTAAGTCCTATAGTTATGAGTTGTAATATAAATAGTAAATTTCTTTAGGATAAAATAGGATCTTTTCCTCTCTTTTTTAAATATATATTAATATATTATAAATTATCAATAAGTGAATGTAAATATTTATGTCAATTCATATTTTTATTTTTTCATTTTTAGGTTTATCGCGTATATAAGAAATTTCAGGCATCGGGTCGGGATTTACTCATTCCTCCAGTGATTGACAAGCCGGACATTGTTAATTCGGACCGTGACAGACTCATGGCACAAGTTGAACGAGACGAAGAGGAGAGTCAAAAGGTCTTGCCGAAGCCTAAAGTCCTCGAGAACAAGCCCTTCTCACAAAAGGAGTCGTTATCCTCATCACCAGAGAAGCCTCCTCCCGTAATACCTCCAATCAAAAGCCCAGACAGCGGAGGAGACTACTCCATCATCCATCCCGGAGGAGGGGAGGACCCTAGCGTCAAGGATAAAAGGGACCTTGTCCGAAATGTAAATAAACGAAAGCTTAGATAATATCTGATGAATTGATGAAAGGATATAATAATTGATTCTTTTAAATTGAACTATGGGGTTAGGCTCGAATGACGGATTTTAAATAGTTAATTGATTTGAAAGATAAAATGATATATCAATGATGAATTGACCCATGCTGTAGTAATTAATGTTAGTATGAATATTTTACTTTCGATTAATTGGCTTTTATCCAGATAATGCATATTAAAGCCTTAAAGAAGTATGATCTTGTCAATATATCCCCTTCTAACATCGAATTCATACGGTACTTTTATCATACTAAAAAGTATTAATTCGGTCTTTAATAAAAGCTTCATTTAACCTGGTCAATCATGGAGCAACGTTTTGATTCAATTATCTTATTTTAAAGCATAAGTTTACATCAAACCATCTTTTATTTAAATATTGGATATTGACTATATATATATATGCCAATATAATGGTCTTTTTGTGTTCAAAAGAGATAAATATAATAATTTATTTATTTTAAGTAGTTTAATAATATATTATGAAGAACGTAGGTATGCATCGTACTTGATAAAAACCGTTCTTTATATTGTGACATATGGTTAAAATCCAATTGTAGGCCTGCGATAATGTCATGGAATTCAACTTCATCAACACATTTGAAAATATTGGAAAAAATCGAATTGTGCACAAAGATATTCCATAATACTATAATACATGAAAACAAATATTAAAAATGGGTGTCTTAAATCTTAAAAAAAATAAAAAGATAAACCTCAAACTTATACAATTTTACATGTTTTTTACTCATTTATGGACCTAAAGTTCTTTACTTACTGTAGAATTTAATCGGTCTCCATCAGTCATACGTTAATTAATCGTTGATAGTCTATAATGTGTATATTAACTTTTTTGGTTCATAAATAATCCCAATCTCTTTATTTTAACGAATATACATAAGTTTATCTTTATTTTTTTAGATGATGCGACATGCGTGGGACAATTATGCCAAGTATGCGTGGGGAGCCAATGAGCTTCGTCCCATCTCTAGACGTGGACATAGTGCATCCGTCTTCGGGTCATCTCCCATGGGAGCAACCATTGTGGATGGCCTAGACACGCTTTATATTATGGGTCTCCTGATGAATATAACAAGGGACGAGACTGGGTGGAGCAGTACTTGAACTTTGATAATATGGTAAGACCCTCTGTGTTTTGATCAACGATTTAAAGAGAAAAAAAGAAAGAAAAACCTAATATAAAAGAATGAAAAACGTGGTATTTTTTCTCTATTCATCCATTGTATAAGCACCATGAGTACAAGTGATGAGTTAATATAGCATCTAAAGGTAAAACATAGCTAACACATCAACAATGCAGCTCAAAATTTTCAAGCATCCTCACGAATATCTTATTAAATTTTCTTATGAATTTTGTTGACTCTCATTCCAATGACTAGTTAAAATTGCTCAAGAGAACTTTCAAAATATGTGTCTACAATTAATATAGAAATAAATACTTTTGACGTAACTTGGTAGCGTTGTTCCGATCACATTTTTTGCTCCCGATCCGATTCCGATCATTTGAATTCGAGTATCGTCTGATCCGATATTTGCCGATCCGATCGCTTTTTTTGCTCCCGATGCAATTCCTATCGTTTCGTTTAAAAAATCACACAGTAACTTGCTGGTTTGTCCTTCAATTGTATACTTCCTAGCGCCCACCCCAATGATCTGTCTGATGACTTGCGCCATGTGGGCAAAAGGAAAAGGGTGATAAACTGACCTCTCAGTATTGGACTATGATGTCTTCGAGCTGATTAAGAGCTCTCTCTTGGGGATCAATTTTACATCTGAGGTCAGCCATTGAGGACGCTTGAGCCAATATCTGTCAGAGCTTCATCAAAATAGCTGTGCAAAGTTCCGGCCCAGGCCGTCATCAAGGCCGTTAGGGGGTATATTGAGGTGTATTTGTTAATCAAGATCCCTAAAATATATGCAAAAGTTCTGCTTAAAACACGCCCATCATAAGTTTCGTATTAATCCCGATCCAGTTGATTATTAGGTAAGTTATCATAGGGGTGTCCACCCATGTGTATTGTTATGCAATTATATACCTACATCGACTCATGGAATAATACTACATAAAATCCGTATTTTATTTCAAAATATTTGCTGTTATTTATGGGAAAATGAACAAAGTATTATTGACATAGGATCTATATTAAAGCCATCACATATCTAGGGTCACTGTTTAGATGGATTTTATTATATATTTTGTTGACTTGGAAAACAGTTCAAAGTTGCAACTAACTCAAAGCCTGTTTTTGGTTAGAGGCATTGTCATCTTCTGTCTGAGTCTCGGTAGCTGTGTGAACTCTATGAACTTGTACTATGCTAAATATGAATATCTTCTCTATTAGGTCAATTTCATATGGTAATTGAATAATAATTGTATATCATTATTATGCAAACACTGAAATTCTTCGAAGCATTGAAATAGTGCATTGACTAAGCTTCGCATAAAGTAGGTTTTTGCCATTTTTGACTTAATCTAATTTTTATATCAACAGCATTATAGCATACACCATATTATTTAAATATGAAAAACATTCCATCTTAATTTCTTCAGCCCTGCTTAAAATCCTTTATAAAATCATAGCAATGTTGTTGTTTTACTTTTTCATTTAGAGTAGTTACATAAAACAGTATATATAATTAAAGTATGTTTTTTAAAGGCTAAAGTAACTTTTTAAAAAGTAAAATAGTTTTTTTGTTCAGCTCTGTGAAAAAAGTGTTTTAACCCCATTAAAGACGAGTGGCAGGTTTTCCTGCCATTCACTTTAAAATGACGTAGAAAAAGTTCCCTCTAATATTTTTCCATTGTTTAAGTTTTAACTAGTTCTTAATACATTTTAGGTTAATAAGTAATAATGTTCATTGCCATATATATAATATTGTTTCGTCAATACAGTTTTGAACACAAGCTAGTATAGTAAAATTTGTTTGAATTGCTATGTGTCATAAAGATGGCCAGGTATTAGTATAGTTCAGAGCAAATTGTCCAATAATATAGCTAATCGGATTCTTGAATTGTATAAAATAACATGACATTAATATTTTATTCACTATTTATTATTTTCTTTACTTGTGGTGCAACAAACTTTAGTGGCAGGATATCCTGCCACTCGTCTAAAAATACATGAAATTAAATTTTATGACATAACTTATGGTTTTTTATCAGTTCCTTATAAAATCATTAATATAATCGAATAAATTATGTATTCTCGTTTTTTAATATCTTAAAGCGCACTCAATAGGGAAATTCTCCATCTTCAATTTGAAAATATTGCAAAAGATATTCAAACAGAAAACTGCAATATGGTAGGAAATGTACCTCCAAAAGAACAACCCGATGATAACAGGCGAATGCACTGGGAAATATTGATAGACATCTTGGCCTTGGCCCTAATGTAGTGAAGGAAATGGTCCAACAGTTGAAATTACAGCCTCAACATCATGTAGTTTTGATAACTTTTATACAAGTATTCCCCTTCTTAAAAATTAACGAAATTAGGAATCGGTGCTATATGCACTATTAGAGAATACAGGCTTCATTGATGCTAAGAATGACCTAGACGGAAAAGGAACGAGGCTACATGCAAAATATATTTTCAAAAATATTTTACTTGTGTAGTGGAAAGATCACAAACTTGTCACGGTAGCCTCAAATAAAACATTAAAATCCCTTCTAAAAGCTATCAAATGGAATAAGGTCAAGGGAAAACAAATAAGTGTACAGATGCACAATACTATTAGTATTTACAATATACTCGTAGGCGGTGTTGACATTTTTGACTAGAATGTATCCTATTATATAGTGAGAATTCGTTCCAAAAAAACTGTGATGGCTAATTTTTGCCTGAAGTGTAAATGCCCAAACTGTTTGTCCAAAGAGAATATATCAAAAAGAAAAAGAATATCATTTTCAAAAATCAGATAACTATAACAATTGTTATTTCAAAAAAGCTTTGAATTTTTAAGAGAAACAGATTTTATAGTAGAGCCCTGCGGGCTGGCTGCAATGACTGTTTGCTACTACTATGGGGGGCAACATTGGAGGTCAAAATGGAGTAAATCGAATTCAATGCTTCGCCGGTTTCCTCCAGAATATATATCGCTAAAATGTGTGATGTATCTTTACATCCCGAATGTATTGAACATTGATTTAGAATAGAAAATAAATATTTATATATGTATGTTAGTTAAAAAATAATCCAGTTATGTTGTTTATGTGTTGACAATTATTCTTTAAAGTTACATTTGAAATGTACAAAAACATGATTTTATAGCCGAGTGGCAGGAAATCCTGCCGTTAAAAAAAAACCGGTTCTTTATTATATTTTCTCCAAAATTTTATCTGATATGTCAAGAAACAATAATACCAATTCATTCCCACACAAGTTTATTGATTTCTGTGACAAAATAATCTTCGGCTTTAATGGGTTGCAAGATGCAAGATTCCCTATGTTATTATTTAATTTTAAACTAATTGTTATTAAACTTAATATTTTTAAATTATAATTATTTATTTAATTGACTAAATAAATGCCTTTTTGTAGTAAAATAATGAACCAACTGTTTTGTTATTGCAGAGTTAAGGAAACTTTTTTTAAATCAGCTAGCCATAAAAATATTTGTAATGCTGTCAATTTAGTTAAATTTATATTATATATTTTTAAACTAAATTCCATGCTGATAAGTTATTCGAGCCTCTTTGTCATTTATTGAGCGGTACTTGACGACCGACAAAATATGTTTTGTTATTCTATTGTTGATATTTGATTCCTTGGCAACTGGCGAATTCAATTACTTTATGCCTAAACCCTTTTAGGTTTATTAGTAAAACTATTAATAGTATGAAGAAAAAAAGTCTGACCACTTTTGTAAATTATTTTTGGGAAATTATAATTATTTATTGCCATAAGTATCAATCAGGAAGAAAAATTTGTGCCTCCTCCAGAGCCACTCATTCAGTAGTGATATGCCATATTTATATGCCAAGGGGATCCTTTGTTGGTTCATGTTGAGGTTATCTGAGCTTGAAGTATTCATGGTTTTTTTAAAGGAACATAACCGTATAATTGTAATTATTGCTTATTTCCAAATGTTCCAACTTTATCTAACTTTTTATTAGATCGGTGATATTTCTGTATTTGAGACGAATATTCGCTACATCGGAGGAATGCTCAGCGCTTATGCCTTTACTGGAGATTCTCTATTCAAAGATAAGGCCGTTCACATTGCGGATAAGCTGATGCCCGCATTCAAGACGCCCACTGGGATCCTCACTCACTCATCAACATGCGGACTGGGGTAAGGATCAAATCCAACATAAAACGAATTATATTTTTTATATGGTTCAATTAGAGACATGGAAGTTTCAATTTATCTCCCATTGATTTGCTTAATAAGAGCATACTTTATTTGAATAAAGTAAATAAGGGGAAAAACCTGCAGAACTTGTTTCAATAAAATAAAATTATAATAATCATTCTCACAACACAAAAAGAACACTATATCTAGAAGGTGTAGGTAATTTTCATTCAAGCAAAGCTAAATGATAATTATCATGCCACTTCATAAACTTAGCTTTCAAAAATATATGTGTTTAATCTTCGAGGGTTACGAAAACTCTCGTTTAATGTAGTAACCCTCCCGTATAGCACTTTATTGTCTAAGATCTTTGTCTCAATTTATTTGTACATCAATGAAACAGTGCATTGTTTTCACCACACACACTGCTGTCAATATTATCCAGTACTTATTGTCCATTTCCCATTTGCAGATGTCCAAGAACTTTGGTTGGGCCAGTGGGGGTGCCAGCATTCTCTCTGAGGTCGGAACGCTTCACATGGAGTTTGCGTATCTCTCTGACATTACGGGTGACCCCAAGTACGTCAACGCCGTTCGTCGCGTCCGCGAGTCCATCAGAATGCTCCTAGACCTCGACAGCTCTACCCCAACTATATAAACCCCAAACGGGTAAATGGGGGCAGCAGCACACCTCCGTGGGGGCTCTGGGAGACTCATTCTACGAGTATCTTCTGAAGGAGTGGCTTCGCTCCGGAAAGGAGGACACGGAGGCCAAGGAACTCTTTGACGAGGCCGCTACGGACATTGAAAATAAATGATCAAGGTATCCTCTGGGGGACTCACATACATTGCGGAGTTCAAATACGGAAGGCTCGAACATAAAATGGATCACTTGGCCTGTTTTGGGGCGGTAAGAATCAACATAACTATAAAATAAACCAAACCCAGTCAAATTTACTTTTTATGATGATCAATAGAGGTTATAGTAAGTCTATTCAGGACTGTTATCAGCTATATATTAATATAAATCAAAGTATCTAGAAACACTTAATTGTATGAACCAAATCAATAGGATGTGAATACTGAAACGTTATGAGATACTGACATATTATTTTTTTTATTATATTTTAGTATGTAAAAAACAATCGATGACATAAATAATTCTTACAAACCAGTATTACATCTCATATTGCTATAGTTGCAATTTGAAAATTTAAAAATATATATTCATGTCAAAAGGAAACTAGATTCATACGTCATGGACAAGAAGGAGTCATTTAGAGAATAATTGTAACACTAAATTATTCAACCATGATACTACTAATATCGTCTTTAAATAATAATTAGAGAGCCACCCCACTGGAAATTTGTGGCCGAACCGAAAAATATTAATGGCTTTGGCCGAATGCCGAAACCGAAAATACAGTTCAATTTAAAGTCACGGAAACACTAGGCATTTAAAACAATAAACACCGATCAGAAACATTGTAGGTGCAGATCTGATGACACGCTGTCCATTACAAAAAGCGACCAGCAGTGTCCTTCTCCCATACTGAGAGCAGTAACCGACTAGCCCTTGCAACATTATACATTCTTTCTTGATTTCTCATCAAAACACTAGTTTTAATATCGCTTAAGTCTACTGATTACTAAATGTTTAGACAAGTTTTTCAAAGAAAAATGTTTATTTGAAAGCTCAAAAAATGTTGGATAACTGATACGAGTTTCATTATACCCTTCATACATTCTGTTTTTTTCCCCATTCATTTCATACTTTTCATTTTTACAAAAAGCATAAAAACATGCTTTACGCGTCCACGTAGTAACTGCACTGCTGAGTCTTTTGCGTCAACATTTTTCGGCCTCCGATCCGGCCACTCAATTGGCTTCGGCCGAAAGCCGAATGTGTCTTTTTTTGCGTTTCGGCGAATTTTTTCGGTGGCCGAATTTTCGGTGCACCCCCTAATAATATCTTTATATATCCTGTATTTGCGATTCAAAGTTTTTTTTTAAATGCTAGAGGAGCCAAAATGCCCGCTGTCCGTAACAATTAACAATAATATTTGCGAGCAATATAAAGAAATTTATAGCAAGGTACGATTATTTAATGTGCTCATGGATAATGAAGCATCAGATATATTATTATTATTATCCACGTCATTAAAAACTATTGCTAAGAAGGTAGGTAGAACCAAATATAATAATGTTCATAGTGAGTTTGTGAGGACAACTTTTATATTTACCTAAACATTAAAAATGTTATTATTTCCCCTTGCCGTGTAACGGTGTACTCTCTAGAAACAACGGTAGAAAAAGTCAGCTCTCATGACACTATGAACTACCTTGTATTTAAATATACCTTGGGAAAATCCATTTTTATTAAAGGACTATTAGCTTCCAATACAATACCATTGCTATATAATATAAACCAAATGTACAACAAGTTACCGCACATAAAAGTAAGTATATTTTTTCGACTCCGTTATTCTTGATTCTTCTATGCCTGTCCTGTCTGTAAATACAATAAGAACATAACAAATATTGCATACCTATTGTCGTAAATAAATTAATTAATGTCCATGATGTGTATGACCTAGTTCCCTTTAACATCATATTATTCGGCGGTAATCTTAGGATTACCTGGAAATCTTAATCCATGTATGCAAGAAGTGAACATTTCAAAACTACAGTTGTAGCCGTCTACCACAGGATTTTAATGAAAAAAGAAAGTAATTCTATATATCCCCAGTCCTTTATACATATTTATTAAATCATAATACCTACCTTTCATTCCATTGCTAAACATTATAGCCAATAATAAAGCCCATGTGTCACATTGTCATTGGCTGTTTACAAGGACAGACCATGTCGCAGCATAGATGGAGATCCAGTAGCATTTTTAACTCTCTTGGTAGAGATTACGATCCTTATCTCTTTTAGGAGATGACGGCTTTAAAATGGAGATAATATTTACGATGATGCACAAACTATTTAATTAATGTGCGATTTATATTCTATAGTTTGGGGAAATAATTTCATTTTGTGGTCAAAGAAGCGAATGCGACGCAATGTTTTACTAACATTGTATCTATATCACCGACTTATATAATTTGATACTCATCTGAGAATAAATCAGACATGTTAAAAACAGTTTGAATACATTATCATACCATCTCCATATTTAAGTCGTCATCCCTCCTATAAGAGATAACACTCATAATCTCTCTAGTAGAGTCGTTGATTCTTCTGATATAGATTACGATCGTAGTCACTCCTATGAAGGATACGATGGTGATCTCTACCAGGCGAGTCGACGATTCTACTGGATCTCCATCTTTACTGCGATATATACAAGTGTGTAATATATTTTTGTCTTGATGAATTGCTATGTTCTTGTTAATGAAGTACTCTCAGCATTATTAAATCGAATAGTTTGTTTATATTTTTCAACTATTATTACATAATTTCATACATAGACGAAGCAATTACATTTGAAGTATCGATTTTGGATTTAAATGGAGATGTATTGGTACTACAATTGTTATAAAATATCAATGTATCCGTCTAATTATGCACATAATATAGAATATTTGTTGCGGAAAATTTTAAGTATTTGTCAATACAATGTACCGATTAAGACCTTTTGTGTTGGTTCGTTACGTTAATTTTCACTCCATTTTCCTTTATTTGATTTTATTGTGCTCGTAGTTATACTGTAATATATAATTACTACAATAATCATACATCATAGTTGATTATATTGTGAATTTATTGTTTACTATAGTTTATTTAGCTGTGCATTAAGCATCAATATGTCGTTTGTGCAACTGATAGAAAAGCATACAGAGTATCAGCCCCAAGTGACTCTTGTAGATCTTTGTTTTTCCTTGCACAAATAACAAATATATGTAGATGGAACATAAAACAAATAAATACAAGGAAAATACGGATAAGATCATTTTGTTGATCTCTTTATATTTCTTATGATATAACTTATTGGAAGAGTTATTCTTCCTTTTCAGTGTCATGGTAAACTTTTACTTAAATCAAATAAAAAGAATCAAAATCCAAAAAATTATAATAACTTGCGGTTATGATTAAAAAATATATCAGCTCAAAACAGCCATATTAATATTTAAAAGATGACTTGATATAGAGCAATGGAATTTGAATAGTATGGTTTTTTTTACTAATGTAATTTTTTTAAATAGTTTTTCTTCGTGAAAGTTAAAACTTGTGTTGTAAGTGAAACTGAGGTATTGTTATATAAGACAAATCATTTTGACATTGAAAACAGGGTGGTGGGTATAGAAAATGAAGATCCCATAAGAATTTATTGAAGTATTTTGAATATATACATTATTTATGTTTGTTTTATTTTATTCTTTTCATTTTTTATAGGTGGAATGTACGCTTTGGCAGCAACGGAAGAGAAGATAGCAACTCAGAGCGGTGGATGAACATTGGTGCAGGATCACCAACACCTGTCATGAGTCCTATGATCGTACCTCCACGAAACTCGGCCCGGAGGCTTTCCGCTTCACCGATGGTGCCGAGGCTAGAGCCCTCAAACAAAATGAGCGCTACTACATCCTCAGACCCGAAACATTCGAATCCTACTTCATTCTCTGGAGACTCACTCATGATGAAAAGTATCGTCAGTGGGGCTGGGAAGCCGTTCAGGTATGAGCTGCAAGAATTACTTTTTTGGATCTATATTATTACTCTACGTTTTCATTTCTTAGGCTATTGAGAAAAATTGTAGGACAAATGGAGGATACTCCGGCGTTAAAAACGTATCAAGAGAACGGAACGAAGGACGACGTTCAACAGAGTTTTTCCTTGCAGAAACCCTGAAGGTAATTTATTTATCTACACATATTTGTAAATTCAGTGATAAGGTACATATGCACACGCAAAGATTTAACTGGAAAGACTAAGCTAATTCAATTTTTACTCGAAGATGCAATTTTGTTTCTGTTATATGTATTTATATGCATAATTTATTTGTCATGACGGCATATAGCTGACACTATACCTAAACTAATTGTCGATTACAAAAGAACTATGCATATTACCTCCAACTCGAACAGTATTACGCTCAGTGCTAACGTAGTGCTGTCAGCCTCTAATTAATGCATTAGTTCTAGTTGGTATGATCTGGTTGTTATGAATTTACACCGACATGAGTTATACATTACTAAATTATTCTATCTTTGTATTTATTACAGTATTTGTACCTCTTGTTCAGTGACGACACTGTGGTTTCGTTGGACCATTGGGTCTTGAACACGGAGGCTCCCCTTGCCCGTCAAGGGAGTCAACAGCAATTACCGTGGATATGAGGAAGCTAAAGCACAAGCGCAACCCTAAGCAAGCCCCTAGGTTGAAAAAAAATGTGATACCCCCCGCTGTAGACAACAATTCTAAGAATATTTTTCTTAAAAAACCCGATTCTACAACTCAACAGCATTATATTATTATTTCTATCATCCATAATACCAGCCTACCATTGTTTTTATCGAAAAAAGAACAGTATATATATATATAGATTTAAAGTAAATGTATACATATACTGGAAGCAAGGACTGTGATAAAAAATTTCCTTTCTTTCTTAAAAAAAAGAATTATTACCATCAAAACCTCTTATTTTGTTGTTAAAAACGTATTTTCATCAATTCGTTAGTTTAATATACATACATTCAGAAAAAAACATCATATATTATTAGTGACTTAAGGCTACAACAATAAGCATTCAACGTGGAGCCTTCTTATTGGTTTACCACATGGGATCCTTTTTGATTAGTCTTTAGATAATGAATGCCTTGGTGTCTCTTATATCCATAGAGTGTGTTATGTTATATCAGTGTTTCCTAAATATATTTTGTTCTGTTTTTGTCTATCTATTTCAATGCTTGTTCAATGTGTGGACTCCCCTGTTTTCACTCACATATATGTTTTCATATATATTCCTTGTCTTGAGTGTGTTTTAGCACCCTTTTCTTTGTAAATACATATAGTGTAAATAAATCTTATCAAATGTGCATTTTACGTTTTCTGCTGTCCATTATATAAACATAGAACTATATCGAAAAAATATTATATAATGTTCTATGTTTTTATCTTCATTTATTCTTGAAAACCAGCTATCAACTAGTCGAATATAAAAATATATCCCCTTCTGTATTTAAAATATACATATTTTTTATTAGTCCTTAGTTTTTTTCGTTTTTTATACTCAGTTAAGAAATCTTAAAATATATATTCATTTCGGCCCATTTTTTCTTTTATACAGTTCTTGTTGTTTTTCATACACTATTTTGACGCTATTTATTATCTTTTTATCATTTATAAGTTATATCACATATATTTAAAAAACTACGATGAAATCGCATGTTATTTGTTTATTCATTTTTCAAAGAGAATAAAAATATTTTGGAATGTGAGGAAGTACGAAGGAT
>CP045897.1:19994938-20012087 GCA_013387185.1 Caligus rogercresseyi
TGTATATATAATATATATAATACAGTGTTGTTCCCTAACGCGCGTGCGAGTAATATATTACTTGTGATATTACTGCGCATAACTAGAAAGAACAAACATATTAGATATACTTTCAAGTAATAACTAATATGTAATATCCTAGTTACATATTACTTTCGTGAAAAAATATTCGACAGGCATTTTGATTGAAAATTATGATCTGTGAATGTATGTGACGTCAACCAATGGACATATATGCTATAATAAAATTAATAGGTTGAGAGGAACCCTAATGTCAATATTATACACCCAAGCCCTCGGGTCCCAACTGTGATATGGCTTTTATTTAGGGTTGAAACCCACCGCCAAACTCTGGTAAGTATAAGAGGAGTCCTTACTTTCAATCTCATACACCCAAGCCCTCGGGTCCCGCCTGCGATATAGGCTTTTATTTAGGGTTGAAACCCACCGCCAACTCTGGCTAGGTATAAAAGGAGTCCTTACTTTCAATCGCATACACCCCAAGCCCTCGGGTCCGCCTGCCGTTATGGGCTTTTATTTAGGGTTGAAACCCACCGCCAACTCTCGTTAGGTATAAAAGGAGTCCTTACTTTCAATCTCATACACCCCAAGCCCTCGGGTCCCGCCTGCGGTTATGGGCTTTTATTTAGGGTTAAAACCCACCGCCAACTCTCGTTAGGTATAAAAGGAGTCCTTACTTTCAATCTAACACCCCAAGCCCTCGGGTCCCGCCTGCCGTTATGGGCTTTTATTTAGGGTTGAAACCCACCGCCAACTCTCGTTAGGTATAAAAGGAGTCCTTACTTTTTTTTTGCCTATATGGTTCGATAGAATTGTATCCGATAGGATATAAATAAGCATTATAGCATTAAAATTAGTCTATCGAACCTAGGATCTATCAATGAGGTAGACCAAAAATGACCATCCCCTCTCGGGATATAATATGATCGACTAAACAGGCAATATATAAACATAAAACCTCAGAACAAGTATGCCATAAGACTCAAAAAGGCCCTTCAGATTTTGGTTATACAGATTTGGCACATACAGTCAAGCCCAACACATCCCAAACCCTCCCCCCTCTCTCTGTATGTCAACATTTTTTTAATATTTAAAAAAAATATGTTGATCTTCTCCCCAGTAAAGACATAGGACTTGTGAGAACTACCAATATTTTTTCCCCATGAGCAGACATAGAAAAGCAAGGGATATTTTGGGCGTGTGAAAGGGAGAATGTGTGAATGGTGCAATTGAGTCCAGGCTCTTGTTATCACTATTTTCTTTCCTCTCTTGAGGAATATTTATTTCATTTATGAAGCAGGCCAAGTTGGCCGGAACGGGAGGTATTTATTTTTTATTTGAATCTCTGTTTTTGCTTCTGTTCTGTATACCTGTAGGAACTCAAAAGAGGAAAGAGAATAGTGATAACAAGAGGTTGAACTCAATGCACCATTCACACATTCTCCCTTTCACACGCCCAAAATATCCCTTGCTTTTCTATGTCTGCCCATGATTAAGACATGGGCAGTATGAAATGAAAACAAACTTCTTAAAATAGTACGAGATAATATGAAATGCAGGACCAGACAGATTTGGGTATATGATACTTAAAATTAGGGTCCCACTTATGCCTTACTAGGTTGGCAATAGAGTTGCACCCAAAAGAATAGCCTAAATCGGTGGGCGGGCCTGCAGGCTTAAGACCTACTTTCTTTTTTGTTTGGTACCTCATATACACAAAAGGGTTTGCGTTGGGTTTGGTCCTAAAGGAATCCCTGCCTTAGAAGGCGAGGACTGAGGGTTTTGGATTAATGAGAGTGATAAATACGGATATTTTATCCCCAGTCAGGCTTAGGTAAAAATTTGCAAATATTAATAGGGTCCCTCTCATTCCTAATAAAGGTTGGCGGTAGGTTTCGACACCCAAAAATAGACTAAGTCGACAGGTGGACACGAGGACTTGGGCTGAATTTGAATAAAAAATAGGGTCCTTAATAGGGTTTGGCGGTTTTTAACCCTAAATAAAAGCCTATATCAACAGGCGGGACCCGAGGGCTTGGGGTGTATGATATTGAAAATAAGGACTCCTTTTATACCTAACCAGAGTTGGCGGTGGGTTTCAACCCTAAATAAAAGCCTATGTCAACAGGCGGGACCCGAGGGCTTGGGGTGTATGAGATTGAAAGTAAGGACTCCTTTTATACCTAACGAGAGTTGGCGGTGGGTTTCAACCCTAAATAAAAGCCCATAACAGCAGGCGGGACCCGAGGGCTTTGGGTGTATGAGATTGAAAGTAAGGACTCCTTTTATACCTAGCCAGAGTTGGCGGTGGGTTTCAACCCTAAAAAAAGCTTATATCAGCAGGCGGGACCCGAGGGCTTGGGGTGTATGAGATTGAAAGTAAGGACTCCTTTATACCTAGCCAGAGTTGGCGGTGGGTTTCAACCCTAAATAAAAGCCTATATCAGCAGGCGGGACCCGAGGGCTTGGGGTGTATGATATTGAAAGTAAGGACCTCTTATACCTTGCCAGAGTTGGCGGTGGGTTTCAACCCTAAATAAAGCCTATATCAGCAGCGGGACCCGAGGGCTTGGGTTGGATAATTAAACCTATGCCTCTCATAATGTAAGAAGTCATTTTTTAGTCTTTGAATTCACCCACTTTATCATGTTTGAGCCATGTGCTCACTTTATAATATTATAATATCATATATAGGATTATTATAAAAATGCAAACTAGGTTTGGTGAGGATTTTTACAAATCCTGTTTGAATTGCCTTTATATGTTTCGGAATGCTCAAAAAAGTAGTATATTACTCAAAGTAGTATATTACTTTGTGAAGTAATAACTAATATTGAAAAAGATATTACTACGCAGTAAAAAGTATTATATTACTTACTACTTTCAAAGTAATATTCGACCAACTCTGATATATACATATATATATATATATACTACATCGGTCAATAAGTCCCGGGCCTGCCTATCTTATGGCGTCAAAAAGGAAGAATGTAAATAATATTTTGGAAACACATACTTTCAAAAGGATCGTTCCAAAATTTCATAACGTTATGTTGATTTTTCATTGAGTTACAGCGATATAAGTGCGGCGCTCCTTCTTGACTTAAAACAATGGATTCAAAGCAATTTCGTGTTCTGATTTATCATTGTTTTTTGATGGGAAAAAACACCGTTCAAACCAAAGCATGGCTTGAAAAATGCTACCCGGACTCTGCCCCATCCAAAACAACCATCAAACGATGGTTCACCAATTTCAAATCTGGTCGTACGAACACAGACGATGCTGAACGCCCTGGCCGGCCAAATGAGGTAGTTATCCCGGAAAACGTCGAAAAAAACCCTCAAAATCATCATGGACAATCGAAAAGTTAAGTTGCAAGAGATAGCTGACACTCTGAAGTTGTCAAAAGGGAGTGTGTTCACCATCATACACGAATATTTGAATATGAAAAAGTTATTTTCGAAATGGGTGCCGCGATTGCTAACACCTGAGCAAAAGCAACAACGTGTGGATGATTCGAGGAGCTGTTTGGGGGTGTTTACGCAAAATAAGAAGGAATTTTTTCGTCGATACATCACAATGGATGAGACATGGATTCACCACTACACTCCTGAATCAAAACGGCAATCTGCTGAGTGGTGTGTTGACGGAGAAAGCCGTCCAAAGCGTCCAAAAATCCAAATGTCGGCTAGAAAGGTAATGGCCTCTGTTTTCTGGGATTGCCGTGGAATTATATTCATTGACTTCCTGGAACATGGAAAAACAATCAATAGCGATTATTACATTGGTTTGTTGGACCGTCTGAAGGCCGAAATCGCACTAAAAAGGCTTCATTTGAAGAAGAAGAAGGTGCTCTTTCATCAAGACAATGCACCTTGTCACAAGTCATTGAAAACTACAGCAAAATTAATCGAATTGGGTTTCGAACTGCTACCACATCCACCATATTCTCCAGATCTGGCCCCCAGTGACTACTGGCTATTCGCAGAACTCAAAAAGGTGCTTCGTGGAAGAAAATTTCGTTCAGACAATGATGTGATAGCCGAAACAGAAGAATATTTTGAAGGTCTCGAGAAATCGTTCTTCGCTGGTGGAATCGAAAGGTTAGAAAAACGTTGGAATAAATGTATTGACCTAAAAGGAGATTATATTGAAGAATAAAAATAATTTTGGCAAAAAAATATTATTTTCTTTCCAAGGCCCGGGACTTATTGACCGATCTAGTATATATAATATATATATATATATATAGGTATATATTATAACTTCTGTGACTTTATTTAATATTTGAACTAAATAGAATTAAGCTATGATATGATGGATTCTACCACTAAGTAACATGTCTATATCGAAGAAGAAAAGCAACTCCTCATATTCATGGAAGTTTTTTTTGTTTAGTTATTCGGCCGGTAAATTGATCCATACTCTGATGAATACACTTTAAAAAGAGGAGAATTGACAACCCAAAATTTAGGCTTTTGGTGAGTTTTGAAAATGACCATAAAGCATCCTTAGGCATCTAATCATTTTATTGATATTTGCATTGTCTCATTTTTTCCTCACCATACCCACATTCACCAATTTGAGATTCTATTCTTTGTGTAGGTATGTTTAAAATTGTATGTGTACACAATAAATGCCTTTAAAGGCGTTGCGAAGATATAAGTTTTTCAAGACAATGCATTTTTTTAAATCAAGGGAGGAGGACTTTACTTTCCCAAATAGTTTGATTGGCTTCTTGCCAAAACTATTTGATTTATTATTGCTATCAAGCACTTGTTATGTTTAATATCATTTGTGTATTTAACTAATGCAATTTAAAACTTTTTTTATATTAAAGGATCGATCCTTTATTTGGACATGGGTCTTAGTTGTGGTCAGTTGTCATAGTATCATTGCTAAATCTAGCATTACTCAATGCTAAAATAGGTCAGGGAAATAAAATGAGCTTAGATCTAGGATAGAGGTCCTAACTGGCCCCATCGTTTTATTTCTTCATTTAAACATTAACATTTAAGATCAAACTATTATAAACAAATGTATTAAATAATACTCGAATATCAGGAAAACGCCTATTGTTATTTCCATACTTTCTGCATGTTGATCGGTTTGAGCATATTTTGCATATGGGTCTATATTACTCTTAATTTGCATATTTGTTTAGGATTGGCTATTTTGTGGTTTAAATCTGATCACAAAGAAGAACAGCCGAATTGTCAATCAAAAAACGAAACCTTATGTGTTATATTTTACACTCTGTGATTCCGAAGTTTGCACCGGCTCAAACCAAACACTGATTTGGGGGAATTGTACCTTGATATATGTAATATATACTTTCATCCTCAAATATGGATTATATACTGTATAAAGTATTAAATTGAATACTTTAGTGTACTATATTCATGCATATTTTGCACTATTTTTATCATGCTTTGAAGATTAGTAATTATTGCAAAACCATTCAAATAAAAAATTATGAAGTTACAGAAAGTTATTAAATAAATTTTTGAATGTATGAAAATTTACAAATGTATATTTGAAGATATATATTCATTGTACATTCAAGTAGTAAAAAGTAACATTGCTTTTTTATTGCTGTGAAAATGAAACTATTTCCCTTGATAAATCATCCAGCTTTTCTTTTTCCGTCTGAAGAAGAAGAAAATAAGAAGTAAATACCTTTTGCCTTGCATGAATACGAGGAATTCAATGTCAAATTTAATTTTAAAAAGGATGATGGAAAGCTTTTCATGCATAAAATTGCTATTGAAAAAACATTTCTTTCTCTCTTAAATTAATATCTTGTGCTTCCATAAATTTGGGACAAAGGTAGTCTGGTTCGTATGCAGGACTTTGATTTTTCTATTTTATATATACTACATACATAAATAATGAGATTATTTCAAAAATAAAATATTCACATAAAAAACTAAGACTTAAGTAAAACTAAATTGTTTTTATCGTTGTAACTATGTTCTAGTCCAGTGCTATATGTAGATAGAGGTTTACCTCAGTGGTTCAAAGTTTTTAACGGACCTCTGTTTTAAATGATATTAATTGGAAATTGAATGATATTGGATGTAATAAAAACATATTTTGTAGTTTCAAATTTCTTAAACAAATAAGAAATCACTTATAATTATTAAATGAGCTACAAGAAATGAAGAGCCAATATAAAAAAGAAATGTACCGGAGTCCTGTAACTCCCTTGACAATACCTCACTCGTGTTTTATCTGATTGAGAATGATAAAAATTGAAGGTAAGGATTTCTTTCAGGAACGACCGGGTACCCGCCCCGGGTCCCGGCTGTTTTTTGAATGTCCCGGCCTGGTGTCTAAAATTCACCGGGTCGGTACTTTAATATTTTCGTTCATTCTGTAAGTAATGACTTTTTTAGAATTTTTTTTTTAAATATTAAAAAGATATTTAGATAATGTTTTCTAAAAAAAGTCGTCAATTTTTTTTTGTAAATTTCTTTTCTAAAAAACTTCAACACTTTTTTTTGGAATTTCTTTTCTAAAAAAAATGTCGGCACCTTTTTTGGGATTTCTTTTCTTAAAGAAAACATCGTCACTTTAAGAATGACGAAGGAACGAAAAAATACTGAAGTTAAGACTTAAAAAAATTGAAGTCCCGGCGAAAAAAAGTGTCCCGATCGTTTCCTGATTTCCATATAATAATTCTGATTAATATTTATATGAATACTATTTCATCGAACAGTCTAAGTATTAGTACAATTAAACAAAGGCAAAATATTCTGAAAGGGTTAAATGAAATATGTTAATAGCTCTATATCAATAGTAGTAGCATGTCGGACTTTCAATCCCTTTCACATGAGTTAGATACCTCATCCATTCCTGTTTTGATTGAACCTGTAGCAGATTCTCTCTGTCCCTCTGCTCATATTTGTTTCTCTACTCTATCTGTCATAGAGATATAAAGATATATAGAGCTTATTCCTTCAATAGCAGAAAAAAAACATCGTTCAGCTGATTCTGTGTGTCCACTATAAACAAAGTAATTGTACTACGTCATCGTAAGTTGATCATAGAGATAAATTCTATCTCTATGATCAGCTTACAATGAACAGTACAAATTACTTTGTTATAGTGGACACACAGATACATCTGAAAGGAATAAACTCTCTATATCTTTTTTATCTCTATGGTAATACCAGAGAAACATCGTTCAGCTGTATTTTTCTGTCCAATATAAACAAAATAATTTGTACTACGTCATCGTAAGCTGATCATAGAGATAGAAAGATTCGTTATATTGGTCACAAAAACGTTTTCCTATGAGGTATCTAATAAGCCCTCTATGTCTTAATGTCTCTATGCTATTTGTAGCCTATTTGCATTACATATTTCCCTTTATGAAATACATCCCAGTTAAGATCAATTAAATGAAGGGTTTAGTCATTACACCTTTGGATATAAACCTCAATGAAAACCATTAAATATTCCAATGAATAATAACTCGGGCGCCATGATTCTTATTTATATATAAATAAATTATGAGACTCTTTAAAGCAGTGGTGCCATGGTGGCGGCCCGCGGGCCGGAACCGGCCCGAATGGACATCTCATTTGGCCCGTTACGTTAGTGGTTGAGAAGTGTTTTTTATAAATAAATAATATTATGATACAATAACAACAAATTAAATCTACTTTTGTTTAGTGTTGCAAGGCCAAAAATGTACCGTAATTTGGCCCCCCGAGGTCCACTTGAAAACAGTCCGGCCCCCTGACCGATTTCACCCTGGCATCCCTGCTTTAAAGCAACACATAATAACCTTAGGGAATTTTCAATAGGAATTAATTTAAGTCAGATAAATTGTTGTATCTATTTTTACAGAATACATTTTGAATGAATGTCTGTTTCTTTCCTTGCTAAGTAGCTATCCATGCTAATGCAATAGATAAATAATTCAATGATAGATGTTGAACCTTCAATTTATCTTATTTATTTCGATTAATAGTTTCTATGTAAGCACAGTACATGTAATGTATTATAAAAAGTAAACGAACAGAAGATGTGATCCAATTGTCTTGCCTTTTTTTGTCCAAACAAACACTGAATCAAATAATAACTCTTCTCTATCATTGCGATAGACTATGTCAGTGGATCCCAAACTTTTTCTGTTGGTACATAATAATTTTTTGGGCCCCCCCCCCCCCCAAAAAAAAAAAGGATATATACACATTTTGTTCTCAGAGTCTATTGCAGTTTATTTCACACATTGTAATTAATACAAACCTTTTTTGTTTTTTGTCCATTTTCTAGCAGTATTATTTAGTCTACGGTATTCATTTTTCATCATTCGTTTTTTCCGCGCCCCCCTTGCAATTGCTCTGCGCCCCCCCTAGGGGGGCGCCTCCCACTTTGGGAACCACTGGACTATGTGAAGGCGTTTTGATTCCCTATTTCACAAATCTATTATTCTGACCTTGCTCCGAAAAGGCTCGGGGACTTCATGATAAGGATCCACCAGAGCAGTTATCAACTATAGAACAGAAACAGTCTCCTTTCATGCAAGAAGTGGAAAAAAGCTGGATGATCCAGTGCTGTATATATACCATCGAATATAAAGATATAGAGAGTTGATTCCCTTCAATAGCAGAGAAACAACGGTCAGCTGTATTCTGTAATAAACAAAGTAATTTATACTACGTCATCGTAAGCTGATCATAGAGATAGAATCTATCCCTATGATCAGCTTACGATGACGTAGTACAAATTACTTTGTTTATATTGTGCACAGGCGACAGCTGAACGATATTTATCTGCTATGAAGGGAATACGCTCTCCATATCATTATAATCTCTATGATATAACTGTTGAATATAGAAATCAATAACTCGGTCAGACTATTCAATCAGATCGCAAATCCTTGGCGTCCCAACGACCCGTCCCATTCAAAGTGCATATGACCCATCTCGGTCTTGAATGAAACAATGGTCCTATTCAAAATAGTTTTATATAGTAGAATGTTTTGTAATATTGATAGCAAAGGGCTGGCTGAGCTTCTGAGAAAGCATAAAACTACTAGGATCATGGGACGGAAGAAAAAATCAACACAGAACATTGAAAAAATAGCCAACAATGTTTTTTGGTGTTGTTATATTATGTAAAAATTAAACCATTTTGAAATAAATAAATATTGATAAAATATCTTTATTTTCACTAACGAACATACATAATATGTATAGGTTTCCACAGAAATAATCGTTAAGCATTGAAAATAATATGCATTCTCCCTAATAATAATAATAATAATTTTAGAACAACTAAAATTAATGATATATTTAACAAATGAACGAATAATGCATTTTCCTATAGAAAAGTGAAAAATAATGAGAGAAAATATAAAGAGAACATTTAATATTAGTTTACTTTCTTTTTGAAGATAGATGAATGTAGAGGATAATGGTATGTATTCTACAAGTCGGATTGCTTTTCTAATATACCCCTTATATTAGTATTTGGTATTGTTGAAATGATGTTAAGGTAATTAAACTGATAAGCAGGAACTAAGTGCATTTTGGCAAAGGAATTAATAATGAATTAAGGGATATATGAGGAATCCTCTTTATTCCTCAGCCATTGACGAATCAGTTTTGTACGAGGTATAACCATAAAGATATAAAGAGCCCTTTACCTTCAATAGGAGAGAAAACTCGTCGTTCAGCTGTCGCCTGTGCGCAATATAAACCAAGTAATGATCTACGTCATCTTAAGCTGATCATAGAGATATAAATATTTTTTTATATAGGACATATGACGTATTCTTCTGAAGAATCAATAAGCTTTTCATGTCTTTATATCTTATGGGTATAACTATTACCTTAAAGTATAAAAATCAGGCTTGTGAGCGTTCATTTTTTTTTTTGCGTTCAGCGTTTCAAAAAAATTAGCTGCGTTTAGCATTCCGTCAATGTTTTTGCGTTCAGCGTTCTGTTAGCGTTTCAGCGTTCAAATTATTTTAAAATAACATTTTGTAATTTTGAATCTATTTAGGGTTTTTATAAACAAAAAATGAGCCCGAACCGAATTTTCAAATAATAAAATTTGTTGACTGGATCTAACCCTGGGGTCCGCAGAACGTCTTATTCACAACATAAGAGGGTCTTTTGTGGAAAATAATTTCCGAAAAAAGTGTGACTTTTTTTTAGAAAAGAATCTAAAAAAGTCCAAGAAATGTTTGGAAAAATTGAACGCTGAACGCATAACTATTTTTTTTTTGCGTTTCAACGTTCAGCGTTCCGTTCAATGAACGTGCGTTCAGCTGAACGCCGTTCAATTTTGTGTTCCGTTCACAAGCTGATAAAACTACGTAGCATCAGGATAAAACATCTTAAGACATGTTGTGTCATTATATTTATTATTTATGGTGTTTTTTTTAAAGTTATGTTTGTAACCCTTTTTTGAATAGAGGTTTGGTCTTTTATAGGTAATCTAATTTTAAAACTAATGTTTATTTATGTACCATGTACACAATTTTACCTATCTTTTATTTGTATGTATATTTTATAGTACAGGTTATACTAAATACCTTTTTACAAAATAACATCTGGTTATTACTTTTTTTTTGTACCTGAGTACACATGACTTTATTTTATCTCGTACGTGCTACATAAAACGCAATATCACACGTTATTAACCACAATAGAAGAACGTATAAAAAGACATAAAAGGAAAAAAGTTTACTCATGATAAAAAATTACTCATGAATGAGGTGCTTAAAAACTTTATCTACATTTGGTATAAAATATCAGAGGTGCGGTACTTTCGTAATTATAAAGAATATGATTTTTTGGTAAAAGGTAGATCGAATATTTTTCTCTTTAAACGGGGTTAATAAATAAAGGTGATATAGTTTTTTGTTAAGCCAATGCTAAAATCAATATAACCTTTAACGCGACTTTTCCTTGAACATCTCTGATCGCTTCACACTCGCTATAAAGTGATAGGCTGTTCTCTTTGTATTTCTTGCAGAAAAAAGAACTTCCATAACTCACCAGTTTCTTCGGCTCTGTGCAGAGGGAGATGAAACTCCCATTCATCTAATATACGAAATGCCCACGGATAAGAGACAAATGGAGGAAATCATCCTGGAAAGTGACAGAGAAGAAGAAGCCTCTTGAGGAGTTCATTTTTAAAATAATATGTTCCGTCGAAATTTAATATTTTTACAAATAAATTAGTTAGCTCCTAGACAGTTTACCACCGGCTGATACCGAATTAAGTCCCCGTGAAGTGGGGCTGATCTAGGAGCTAAACAAACAAACAAACTCACCAGTTTACAAGTTTTTTTATTTCGTTTTGTAGTACCTTAAAATGTGTTTGTTGGATAGAGTAAAAAAAAACTGTAGCGTTGTCCATTGGCCGTTACTTTAAAAAAATCCAGACGACTATTGTACTTTGCAGGTTCTTGTCAAACCAATTGCTTAAGAATTTATTCAATATAAGCTCCCCTATTGTTAAGACGCTGGACCAGAAAGAGTTTATTGATTTCAGTGACCCGATTACTTTCATTGGTCCATTTCCATTTCGCACAGTTTGCATTATTCTCGAGTTTTTCCATAACTGTCCTCATCCATGAAGAGTCTTCGTTTACAAATTTCTTGATCAAAGATCTTTTCCACAATTTTTAATAGGTAAAAGGCCTAGTCCTCTATACCTTTTTGGGCGAATAATTATCTACCAGATAATTAATATTGGAGTTCCGTTCTTCAATACGAAGGAGGAGCCTAGTTTATGTTAGTTTTGACGTCATAAGGTGTTATCCCTAGAAAGTTAATCACAGTTGGAAGTATAAGTGAATTTTATACCTTTATTCTAGTAATCAAATTCCAACTAATTAAAAAACTCAGTAAAGAAGCAACTTTCCCTATTCTATTTTCAATTATTTCCGGTTGCTTTAATTATTAGAATGTCCCATAGATAAATTTGTACATAAATCAGTAACTTCGTGAATAACATTATTTTTCGGAAAAAATTGAAATTAGAAAAGTTCTTGCAAAATTTATCTCCAAACATGAGATTTTCCAAAGCATCGATTATTTGAAGAGTTTTCATCAAGAGACACTATTTTACCTTGTATCGTACCCGAGTAAAGGACTGTTATTCGTCAGCGAAGGCTTGGATTTTCCAATGCACCAAATTTAATTCCTCTTATTTTTTAGACTCATCTATCTCTTTTATTAGTTGGGCAATGGCTAAAATGAATAGACTTGGGGCTAGTGGGTCGCCTTGACGGCACCCTCTTTTAATTTGAAAGCTGTTTTTGCTGCTTCCATATGTAGAGTATTCTGTGGGATTTTGGGGTCTAGAGAGAGGTAATTTTGTGATCTCCCCAAATGAACTAAAATCTTGGTTGTGCTTTGATTATTTTCGTTCCTGTATCCCATTGTGTCATACAAGGAATTAGTCACTATACACTGCTAAGTTTTTTATGAAAAATGACAAAAGCAAACAAGTGTCTACTCGTTAAAATACATAACCAAAATTTTAAGTTAACTTTTTATTTATCACCAGTCGTTGTTGAGCAAGTATCAAATTGTGATTCCCGTTTTTGTCAGTCAATTAATGCGACATTTAATCACTTCATGGCAGAACTGCGGCGTTAATCAACATCCACAAGGCATACAATTTGATTCATGTAATTATTTAAAAAAGACTCTTTGAGGTAGATGGATTAAGCAACATGATTATAGTGGCTGTGTTTTCCAGGGTATGAGATAAGAGATCGTTAATTTCATTTCGTCTTCGATCAAAGGCTTCATATCTTTTCGTACTCCGGTATCATACCTTCAAACAAACAAAAAACAATAAACACAAACTAAAATTTTGTGATGCACTCATTGTATATTATGTGAAAGAAGTTTGAGGCTGAACTTTTCACTTTACCACAAAAAAGTGTCGATGTTATATGAATAAAGTCGAAAGCAATTTGCATATATATATTATTATCTTGTCATGCTGTGGGGGGGGGGGGGGGGGGATAGGTAGAAAAAATTACTATCGGTATCGGTAGTCTACCATTGTCAGTATCAATCTACCAAATATAAATAGGTAGTTCCAGCTTTGTCAAAACACACCAAAAGCTTAAAAAGTCATGTTAATTTACATACAATCATGTAAAATATACATGTACAAATCCATGATTGTCCTCAAACTGAATTCAAAATATATGACTCAAGTGAGGATCCAAACTATATCTCTTAAGGCAATTTTGTATATATCAACGTCTACACACACACACACACACACACATATATATATATATATATATATATATATATATATATATATATATATATATATATATATATATATATATATATATCCCCATATTGTATATATTTGTATCTTTTTGAAATAAATCTATAGACAAAAATAAATCCCTTTTCAATAAAGCAACAAAACTTTGTTTTTCTTTATTTTTTTTTACAACTATATGGTTTTATAAAAAAGAGAACATTATTTCTTTGATATGAAATGTGCTGTTTCATTGATGAATATTTCAGTATATATATATATAATAATAATAATATTAAGTTTATATTATTTTGACTGTATAAAATGTACTTTATAAGGAACTACTATAAAACATCATTGAATCTATGACTAGGAGGACTACGAAAAGACAGACAAATAAGACGTTGACGATGATTTGCCTGAAAAAAAAAACAAGGTAAGAATTAGTTATTTCTAAAGATTTCAAAAGAACGATAGGTTATGAAACAACCGATTAAAAATTAATTCAATGGAAGGAATTGTCGGTTAAAATACTCTCTTATTTATGATCATTGTTTGATTCTCTCATATTTTTTTTGTGATGGGGTCAACCATCGAAGCTTCAGTATATTCTCATACTGTATCCATTATACTATTTCTCTTGTTCAATTGGTACATCTTTGTTCTTTCTTTTTCTACATCTTAACGTCAGAATGTTGATCCATTCATTGTCAGATATGAGCAAGCATTATAACATTTATTTTATATCTATGTAAAGTCAGTTGCTTTATTCAATAGATAATAACATATTATATTGAAAGAGTCCATTCCAATGCCTCGCAAATGGCATGGATCAAGGCTAATAAAAAGTGACGATTTGTTAGTACTTTGATACATTTATTATCCTTAGAAATTACCTTGGCTATTACGGACAAAGAGAGAATTCCCGCTGTGAATGGATTTTCGTGTCTCCGAGAATTGATTGTTGGAGAGCCCACTGTTGCTCACGCCACCCTCTCCTGCAATCCCCTCAATATGCGTTTTCCAGACCTGTTCAATCTCTGCCAGACAGGTGAGTCTCATTTCTCCTGTTGAAAATGGTGATCTTCTGCAATGAATCTGTGAATAAAAACATATTTTTAATTTCAATATTTTGTATATATATATATAAACTTCGTTTTGTTTAAGAAAAAAATAATTAAGTAAAAAACGGCCTTGGAAGAAATGGCCCAAGATAGAAAAGGAAAATGAAGACACTGAAAAATTGCCCAAATACATGTTTTTCAGTGAAATACACCTAAGTATTGATCAAAGTATGCATCTAAGCATTGTCCCAACATTATTTCTCAAATAAATTGAGCAAGTGTTATTCGACAAGACTTAATAATTTAGATGAGAAATAGTGTTTGTACAATACTTAGATGCATTCCACCCAAATACTTGCCTAGCCCATGTATTTGGACCATTTTTTTCATGTGTCATTATTTTCTTTTTCTATCTTGGGTCATTTGTCCTAAGCTTTCCTTCTGGACACCGTATTTTTATATATACAAACTAAATAAAGAACTCAGCAAAGAGAAAATAAAATATGTTTCATAAAACTAGCCCATTGCCGCTCCGCGGCTGTGGCTAGCCCTCCGGGCGGGTGGGTGGCCTCTGGCCACAGCATTTATACATGGTACATATCTATGGATAATATGTTGAGGCAAGGATTGAACCTTCCATCAAACAATGATTTTTTTTAATATGATAGAGAATGAGTAATATGAGTATTTTTCAAAAAAAGGAGAGGAAAAAATATATATTACGAGTAAATCCTGATTAAGTTCCTCTCCTTATAATTGCAAATATATTTGTTTTTCTTTTTCTTTTTTCCCTTGTTCTTATTTTAAAAATAACGTTATTGTTATCCTTGGGGAAAATATGAAACCGTCTCTTTTTCCCCTCATTGCCCTTTGCTTGTAGCCACTCTTGTAATCCGGAGCAACACAAACCTTCCCCATTGTCGTCTAGTTCGAAGATAAATAGGTAGTTCTAAAACAATTCCCTCTACACACTTCCACTACTTCATTCACGGAGCAATAAATAAATTAGTCCATCCCACTTTGAATTTTTGTTTTGAAAGGTTGCGCGACTTTACCTTTTTCTGATTGTTTAAGTATTCATTGATAACATTAAAGTACAAAGTTATAGAGTATTTATTTACTATGTTTTTTTTATTTTGCAACACGGTACAAATTATAAACATAACAAATGACTTGAGTATACAAAGTACAATGTTTGTATATTGATATAAATGAATGTTATGCATGAGTTTGATTTTGTATTTAATTAAAGTCCGTAGTTTAGAAGTTATTTTTACCAATAGGTGTGAGAGATATATGTTTAATTAAAAGGAATAAAACAAAGATCATTCGCTCCTTTACATTCATTCCTGTAGTTGGTCATGATATATAAACAAAGAGGAAAGAATGAAGAGGCAGTTACATAACAAAGTACTCATGAAGAGAGACAGACGCCATGTTTGAAAACAAAGATACAAACATGAAACACAGGACCGAGTACTTTTCCTTATCTTTTCGCACAACGGTGCTGATGAGAAAATAATAAAAAGGTAAAGAACTACAGAAATATAGAATATTAGTTGAATGATTTTAAAGTCAGACTCAAAAAAGATGATCAATGATTCAAATGTCAACAATGTCTTGTAATAAGAGTCATAACAATAGCTTTATAATCTCATTTTATAAATAATGTAGATAAAAATGTCAACATATTTATATGTTTAAAGTATTATCATGGTGCCCTTCTGTCAATTCCCTCATGTTTATGACGGGATCATAAAAATAGTGCCCTTTCATCAATTTTCTTGATTTATTTAAAATATTCTCATTAAAAATACTCCTGATATGTTTGAAGGCTTAGTATATTCCAGGGGCATATTTTGCTTACACAAATATAAATAAAGATCATGACAATAATAAAGATACATTTTTTCTTTAATATTCACTCCATAAAATGTTGTATTATATATAAAGCTCCCATATAGTTTGAAGCCTTATTATATGCATCAACAACATTAGCATTTATAGATAGACCTTCAATAACATCAATACATAATACTTGTTGTGACAGTAATGACAAAAATATCCAAGACGATAAAGTTATTTTAAGGTAAGACCTTCTTCATGAGTTGGAGGGAAAATCGACATTTCCAACTTAGCACTGGAAACCATTTTCATGATGTTATCGTATTCATGAGTACATGTCAAATATTTTATTCAAAGAGCTTCTCCCTTCTCTTTCTTCATACTTCGGAGCACGTTCAGCGGGTCTCCTGTGAGCAAAGGGGAAGAGTTTGAAGTATTCAAATGGTTGAGAAGATTGGTGAACCCAAGGTTTGGGCAATACAAAAACAAACATGTAGCACTGTGACTACTCAATGACGTCACTGGAGAACGATTATATCTATATATATTTATCAATCAATCTCTCTATCTATCTATACATAAATGTATATATATATATATATATAAATATATCTATGTGTGTGTTTAAATAAATTAATAAAATATATATATATATAAATATATAAATATATATATTCGTTCTCAGTGACGTCATTGAGTAGTTATACTGCTAGGATTCATATTTGTTTTTGTATTGCCCAGACCTTATTATACGACCTGGTTGAACCGTGGTGTTAATTTATGACGTCATATGGTGCGGATTTTTTTTTGCAAGGGCTTCATTTGCATTTCACATTTTTAAAACACACTTATGCAGTAAAAAGTCTCCCTAGAGGTTACATTAGATTCATAATTTAGAGCGCCCCTAGGGAGCAAAAAAGAACTAACATTATAGCCAACTCCTATGCTAATATAT
>CP045897.1:20012187-20037176 GCA_013387185.1 Caligus rogercresseyi
CTGTGGTTCTAGGAATAATTGTATAAAACACTTATGCATAAGGAAAAATCTGATAAAGCATATTTGTGTTCGGAATATTTGTAACTAGGAATTTTTCTCTAACGACACTTTTGTATAAAATGCATTTTTAAAGGAAACTACGTACTTTTGGGCCCAGCATATCAGTCAAAATAGCTTTATTGAGCATTAATGAGCACATTTGGTAAGTTTTATTATATAAAAATAGTAAAATGAGCCCATTTTGAGTACTTTTTCGTTCATATATAAAGTATATAATAGACCCATAAGGGTACCTATAAAGTGTAAGCTACGGTAAGGTAAGGTAGGTTTCGTGAGGAATGAACAATAACAATAGCATAAGAAATAATAATAAACTCAGGACTTTGTTATGTAAATGCGGACAATTACGGACTTCCCGGATCATCTTTGCTGGACATTTCCCTACGGTCTTTCAGCTGGAGAACCTCCCCTGGCTACAATAGATCCTTGATGCACTCCGGATCCCTACAAGTACTCCGGATTCCCACCGGTCTGGATCCCCAAAGCACTCTCGGGATCCATACAGTTCTTCGTATTTTAGGGCACTTACTCCACGACTGATCGCCACGAGAGTCCTATCAGAAGGAAGCAGGTCTTAAATACACACGATGTAGAGAGCTCATGGAAAAGGGCTGCACTTTGAATGTGAACGGAGTTCATTGGACCTCAAATATAGTTTGCATCATTACACACTCTTATTTAAAGTTTTATTGTTTTATCTCTATTTGTATACTCTCTTTGGATCCTTGTCTCGAAGAACTAAATACACTAAGTTAATTTGATCTCCACATTGTTTCTTATTTCTATTTGAGACCCATGGTCAAGAATATCGTTTGTCTATTAACAAAAATTAAAGACAATACTAAAAGTAAAGACAAAAAGAAAAATTGATTGGCCTGAATACAATATTTTTTTCATTTATTTATCATCAATTATGAATATATAACAGAATAAAAAGTGTATTTTATTAACCATAAGAAAAATAATTGTTTAGAATCTTATTAAAATTGTCAAAAATGCCTCTGCAACGTTGTGTTCTTCGACATTGTTGTTAAAAGCATATGATCCTATTCCTATAATCTATCAAATATAACATGGAACATCAAATTCATTTTAAAATAGCTTCTTCTGTGTGAAACCTTATTGAATCTATCGTTTCTTTTTTATTTAGTAAAAAGAATAACTTATCCTATGAAACCATAATATGAATATTGTCATTTTTTTATTCACGTTAATCATTTTTATATAATATGTATAATTGTTTGTCGACAATGCTTTTATTACTTCCTTTTGAAACGCCTTGTTATTATGTTTTCATAACATAACACATATATCGTGCATATTAATTATCCCCCCTTCCGGCTGCAATTGATCCTTGACGCTCTCAGGATCCCCGCAGTACTCCGGATTCCTACCACTCTGAATCTCCAAAGTACTCTCGGGATCCACAACTGACTGATATGATAACCCTATCGGGAGGAAGCAGCTCTCGAACCCACGTGATATATGGAGCTCAGAGAGGAATTTCAGGAAGCTAATTTCGTTTGCATTATATATTTTCTTTCTCACTCTTATTTAAAGATTTGTTGTTGTTTTCTCTATCTATATACTATGTTTACATCCTTGTCTCGAGGAAATAAATTAACTCAATTAATTTGATCTCCACATTGCTTCTTCTTTCTATTTGAGATCCGTGGTCACAAATACAGAGGATAGACAAATGATTATAACTTAGTTATATTATTATTTTTTTCATTCCGATTCATGTTCTTGATGTGGAAGACAATGAGAAAGAGCATCTTTCACTTATTAAATAAGTTAATGACGATAAATATAAAGACAAATAAATTGGCTTAAATACTATGACTTTAAAAAAATATCATCATTAATGGTCAACTAAAACCCATACCCGAGGTTTTTTATACAAACACCGAAGGGTGGTTCATTAGCCAATACTTGATTCTTCTTACGTTATTTTTGGAAGTTAAATGTGAGGATCATTATTTCCCTATTTTTTATAAAACTTAAGGAAGTCTATCATGCCTTTTTGAGACCTTAATTGCAGCTATGATTGAATCCAAGACAGAAAACTCTCATTACTATCTTCATCACTTCATCGAATGTTTACTAAAATCAAAATATATGAAGATATAAGCTTCGACCATCTAATAAAGTTTGTTATAAAATGACCATAATTATTTTTACATTTTTAAACATACTTTTTCTTATCTCTTTTATTTTTTTCTGATGTTGATGAGTTAAAAAAACACCTGTAATTCAAATTAATCAAAATAAATCTACACTGTTTGTTGATGATGAAAAATTAAAGTCAACCAAAAAAATAAGCAAAAAAAATCCTTTTCTTAAATTTTGATGAACCGCTCCCGATTTCAGACCCTTGAACTTCATATCACCTAATTGTGCTGGATAATGCAGATTAAATATTATTCCATCATATAATTATAATTCATGTACTCAATATAATAAATGTAATCATATGTAAAGTATAATGTTTATTTAAACCAAAAATATTGTATTATGTACATATTATAGATATATTTAAATGTATATATAAATATAATTCAAAAAGAATGCAAATTTCTTGCTATATTAGTTAAATAATTTATCTTGTCGGATCTATCGTAGTCCTCCATTTGCTGTAATAATTTATCATTTATATATATATTTTTTTTTTGACGGATGGTCCCCACCACTTCTCATATCCACCATTTTTTTTTTGAGAGATGGATTCCTCATTTTTTAACATTCTGATGAATTTCCAAATATTGGGATGAGTATTTATGGAACTTTGGAGGGCGTTATGGTATCCCTCCACGCTGTTGTTGGTACGGATGAGGCCTCTCTGTGTACGTGAATGCATACTCCAAAGAGAGATGGGAAATGGAGGAGCCACTCGTCGACGCCTTTCTCCAACGCCTCGCTCACAGCCGATGTACGTAGCCTCAAAGTACGCCACTAATTAACTTAGTGTATTTAGTTCTTCGAGACAAGGATCCAAAGAGAGTATACAAATAGAGATAAAACTTTAAATAAGAGTGTGTAATGATGCAAACTATATTTGAGGTCCAATGAACTCCGTTCACATTCAAAGTGCAGCCCTTTTCCATGAGCTCTCTACATCGTGTGTATTTAAGACCTGCTTCCTTCTGATAGGACTCTCGTGGCGATCAGTCGTGGAGTAAGTGCCCTAAAATACGAAGAACTGTATGGATCCCGAGAGTGCTTTGGGGATCCAGACCGGTGGGAATCCGGAGTACTTGTAGGGATCCGGAGTGCATCAAGGATCTATTGTAGCCAGGGGAGGTTCTCCAGCTGAAAGACCGTAGGGAAATGTCCAGCAAAGATGATCCGGGAAGTCCGTAATTGTCCGCATTTACATAACAAAGTCCTGAGTTTATTATTATTTCTTATGCTATTGTTATTGTTCATTCCTCACGAAACCTACCTTACCTTACCGTAGCTTACACTTTATAGGTACCCTTATGGGTCTATTATATACTTTATATATGAACGAAAAAGTACTCAAAATGGGCTCATTTTACTATTTTTATATAATAAAACTTACCAAATGTGCTCATTAATGCTCAATAAAGCTATTTTGACTGATATGCTGGGCCCAAAAGTACGTAGTTTCCTTTAAAAATGCATTTTATACAAAAGTGTCGTTAGAGAAAAATTCCTAGTTACAAATATTCCGAACACAAATATGCTTTATCAGATTTTTCCTTATGCATAAGTGTTTTATACAATTATTCCTAGAACCATTTTTTTAAACATTATTCTATATTTCCTTTTTTTTATTATTATTATTATTATGAGATTTACTTTACGCCTTTCACCCATCAGGATGTGGTATGAATTTCTTTTTTTATAACACCATACATATTAAGAGGATAGTAATGGACGTGAAGGGAAACTCAAGGGACGTGAGGCTTCGTCTGTAATGAGGTATACTACTAGGGTATCTCTCTATCTCCTCTCGAATCCCTCCCTCTCTCTATCTCTCCCTCCCCCCCTCTCTCTCTCCCTCAATCCCTCATCTCTCTCCTCCCTCCCTCTCTCTCTCTCGATATCATTAACTCCGTGATAAATGAAACACATCATGGTTCCAAGGGCTTTGTTGCCTTCAAGCATAGAAGAAGTCGGAATGAAAAGGAGGGAAAAGAAGAAATATAATATAATAAGAAAATACTTCAAAGGAAAACATAAAATCAGAGAAAACGATGATGATCATAAAGGGACCTAAATGAGGCAGAAGAAAATACATAGAGTAAAGAGGGAATATGGTATTTGTTCATGGTGTGTAGATGCAGACAATGCACCTTTTGTGTGTGAGTGACGATCAACCGGAATACATAGAATAATACATCATTCGTCATCCTAAGAAAGAACGTATGTTTGTTGGTTGAATATGCTGGCCGTAAAAACCATAGAGTATAAAGACATTGAGGCTTATTGAATTCTTCAGAAGAATACGTCCTATTTCCCAAAATAAACGAAATCTTTCTATCTCTATGATCGCTTACGATGACCGTAATATAAATTACTTTGTTTATATTGGACATAGAGATACAGCCTGAACGACGATTTTTCTCTGCTATTAAGGGAAGACGCTTTCTATATTTTTATTATCTATGGTAAAGAAACTCTTCAGACAGTCATCAGAAAGTATTTTGAACCCGTTCATTTATTGTTTGTTTGCTTTTTTTTCTGGATAACCCAACCCCACAAGAACTTAAACTCCGGTAATAGTCGGTTGGGTTCACCCTTAGACCTATTAGCTTATATTAAATAAGTTTATTTACATCAAAATTTTATTTTCATTTATATTATAATTTTAAAGATTAAACACAGCAAATACATTAAAACATTTAAAAAATATAATTTAAAAAGTTTGCTCTGGGATAGAAACCATAAATAGATATTTTTAGATGTCTTATAATTAGAATCCTTATTTAGATATGTATGAGTCTAACTTCAAAGCCACACAAAATTCAAATTACAGGCTTTTATAAACCTATTCAGTTTCACCGGTTGGCTTTGATTCCGAAGATGTGCTACGGAAGAATTAGCAACTAGATAGTCTTCCAATGAGACAAAACAATCATTTTAAATTTCGTAAAATGATCTACGGAGCATAGTAACATAAATATATATTCACTAACACAATAGTTTTAGTAGATATATTGATAACTAAAAAAATTGAAAACTATTATTTATCACATTACCAGCTAAATGGTGTAATGTCATCTTCAATTATCTCAATTATATGTTTAATAGACTTACTTATCTAATAACAGCTTTTAAAATAGAGGAGAATCAAATAAGGCGTAACCGTATCTCTGCTATATGTACCTTGCGTCAAAATCAGGGATTTATAGAATATTTAAATTATTTTTATAGTTATCGTCCATACATAATAAAAGAAGAACCATTCCGAGGACTAACAGAGTTTAGACATTTCTATACCACTGTCCAAACATACTTTTCTTATATATATATATATATATATATGTGTGTGTGTATTAGAATCGAATAATATTAAAAAACTTTCATATTGAAATATTTTCATATTAGAAGCATCTGTTAAAAAGCTTACAAAGGGGACATTTTTTAAATATTCATACTCATAGTTTTGATGAGTATCATATATATATACTATACCCTCACATACATGAACAAGAGAACCCTTTTTATTTACCCATCCTATAAAAGTATGTTGCCTAGGGATAGAGAAAAGGTTTGTTCTCTCAACAAACTAATGAACATGTGTTAGTCTTTTTCATTTGCTTACAGAGATTTGATATATCTCATTCTACAGCGATAATTATCGATTATAATCGAGTGTGAGCAAACGAAATAAAGATTTGTTCACTAATTTGAGTATGACCTGTTTCTTTTTTTTATAACTTAATATTAAAAGTGAAGAGTTCATTCAAAGGATCAAGAATAAAGTCTGAATATAGGCTCATGAAGAAGAGACTATAAGTATTTTTTAAGGACGACATTCTTCCCCCTCAGTTAATGCTGACTCATAAACAGTAGACCTCCCAAAAAAAAACCACTTTTTTAGTTCTTTTACATATACCCAGCGATTCTGGTTCATTTTTGAATGCTGAAAACGAGTATCTAAATAAAAAAATTCTAGCATGTTAGAAATCGGACGTCACTGGTGTCAAAGGTTTCGTATGAAGCAAACTTTTCGGTTATTACTTATTTTGAAAAAAACTAATTTTACAAAATTTAGCTATGATCAGTGATGACTTTGTATTTTTTTGTAAATTTTCGTCAAATAATATTTAGTGCAATAAATGAACATAAGTGCTGACGCACCAACCATTTTTTAAATAACAGCTCCTACTAGGGTTCTTTATGTTTCAGGAAGGAAAAGAAAAAGAGGGTACTCAGTGATGTTTTTAAGTTATCTTTTAATACAATACAATAACCATTTAATCTTATTTCATCAAAACCTGTTTTTATTTATAAACACGTGATTTAAACACCGTATCAGATTCAATTTCACTCTTTGATCTATCAGTCAAGTGCCTTTAACATAAAATGGAAACTCGGAACTGAAGAAGTGCTTAAGCGAGGCACTGGTATTGGTTATACTCTAGAAATTTTCAAAAAAGGTTCATTTCCTGTAATCGAAGAGGTGATACGGTACTTT
The DNA here is from genome assembly GCA_013387185.1 of Caligus rogercresseyi. NCBI lineage: Eukaryota > Metazoa > Arthropoda > Copepoda > Siphonostomatoida > Caligidae > Caligus > Caligus rogercresseyi. Next base: position 20,018,918 of record CP045897.1, read on the forward strand.
TACTTTCATCTTGGCCTTTGGGTAGACCGGACGCGCAGCTAGCTGCCCGTAGCACCGCCGATTCCCTACTTCGTCTCTGGGCACCGTCTTATTTGCCACTCATGGCGAGGAAAAAATTAATTAAGAAGCTCCATCGCCTCCATGATCTATTTCATGGGGTGGTGGATTCACTGCGACGGAAGCGAAAAAACGCCGAGGAGAAGAAGGAGCTCTTTCTCAAGGAATTGCAAACTCGTTTCGATGTCAGTGCCGAAAGTGCTTTGGACATCATCGAAGCCGACAAAACTCTTAGCCGGTAAACATTCCTTTAATAATTGTATAAGCTATGATTAATTTACCAAAGAATAACAAGAATTTTTATACCAAATGCCACCACCTATATTTCATTGAGCGTTTCTACCTTCAGCTTACAAACATCCATCCAACCTTCTTGGAGCTCCCGGTCACACAATGGGCTTCTGATTCAACATTCATTGAGTTAAGCGGCATCGTCACCTCTCTTCAAGTTGTCAATGACGCGGCAGAGAGGGCCGTCAAGTTCGGGTCTGACTTTACTAAAGTGCTGACCAAGAGCGAGAAACAGCGTCAGAACATTCTTCAGGCTGTTGAACTTTCACTTCGTGAGTTTCCTCACACACCCGAAAGTGTTTCAATCGTGTCAACACTACCAGCTCTGTGATTGAGCTGATGGTATCGTCTGGTTATGACGCCCGTTAGATTCATTTACGGAATTCATAGTTCAATCCATAATTTTGTGATTGTCAAATATGAGCATATATATATAATATATAATATATATATATAATAATAATAATAAGAATAATATAATATATGTTGAAGAAAATGTCTATTGGCGAATTCACGAGATTACCATAATGACATTTCCATTGAAAAACTGTATTTTGAGAAAAACAAAAATTAAAAGAATTGGTATCAATACTGATGAAGAGGATTCAGAGGGAGTAGATTGGGATTCGATGGGGAAAATTACTATCATTAGTCGTTTTAAAAACGTATTAAAAAGATAACTTAAAACATCAACATGAGTACCCTTTTTTTCTTTTTCTTCTTGAAACTATAAAGAACCCTAGTAGGAGCTGTTATTTAAAAAATGGTTGGTGCGTCACACTTATGTTCATTTATTGGCACTAAATATTATTTGACGAAAATTTGCAAAAAATAACAAAGTCATTAATTGATCATAGCTAAAATTTTGTAAAATTGTTTTTTTTTCAAAATAAGTAATAACCGAAAAGTTTTGCTTCATAACGAACCTTTGACAACAGTGACGTCCGATTTCTAAAAATGCTAGGAAAATTTTTTATTTAGATACTCGTTTCAGCATCCAAAAAATGAACCAGAATCGCTGGGGTATATGTCAAAGAACGAAAAAAGGGGTTTTTTTGGGAGGTCTAATAAACAGTCTTGAGTGAAGTGACATTTTGTACATATTGCCGACTTCTTTTATTATTATTATTCTCTTTTATTATTATTTTAACCAATCACGCCTTTTTCTCTAATTTTCCTTACCTCGTTACATCGTTTGTAGGAGGCTGGTCGCAGTTGACAGGGAGGTCGTCTTGGGGATCGCATGTACACTTGATTTGATTACATTGTATCCATAGAAATTGGCCTACTGAATAAAACGGCGATCTGAGCCAAGACATCCGTTCTTATGTACTAAAACGAAATAAATATGTAAAAGAATAGATTTTAAGTGAATACGAACATCATTTTCATGTAAGACAGTTGTACTATATTGTTTTCTTTCACGTGCAAACTGTAAAAAGGCATTGTGGCATTTTTGGCCAGCGTAATGGATAGAAACTGTATCATTTTCTATACGTATCGGAGCCATTTCACTTTTTTATCGTGCATTGCTTACTTTATTTTTTCATCGCAAAATTTGAAGACAAAATCAAGTATACTGCCTTAGGGATATGTTTTTTCATTCCACGTCCTTCTAGTTGAACAATGAATCTGAAATAGATATTTCTCGTTCTATTTAAGGCTGTGACTACCCATATATATTTTTTTGCCAATTTGTTCAAATGGAAAAGTCCATGTGGACATGGATAAACATTAAAGTATTATAATAAACAGTCTATCGAACCTAGGATCTTAAACTACAATTATTTATATAACTATATATTTTTGAGTGAGGAAATTAAAGTCAGATGATTTAAAATTCCCTCCCTTTTTTCATCATCACTCTCATCATTAACTCCATTTGGACGTCATACCATTATTATTCTTTATCAAAGAGCAAATTATTTGTATCATATGTATAAGAAAATAGACTTATAATTTGTATCCTTTCTTTTTCAAGCCCTCACCCTCAGCTTCAGTTCCACTGGGATTATCTGACACCACATCGTCCAAAGATTCTTTTGAATAATCCACAAAGTGGATCAAAGACTTGCGTTTAAACTCTGGGGCTCCTGAAGTCGTCATAGGATTGCTCTCAGTTGAAATAAAATGTCTGGGGGGAAGTTGTGCTTGAAGGGGTCGTAGGAAAAATTGAAGATTGAGTGAGGTTGGATATGAGAAGCTCTTCCTCTTGATGTCTCTTCTCAGATTCTTTCAGAGACAATGAACCTTCAGAGGATGGAGGTTTTGATCCTGTCCGGGCATGATGAATGGATACCAAGGGCAGACGAGTTCGTTTAAAGGGTGCAAGTTTAAAAGAAGAGGATGGAGTGTGAGATTTATGTAAATCACTGACTCCATCTGTGGTTGAAAGTTGACTTTGGATATCACTATGTGAGGATGGGGGACTATTTAAATCGTTGAATGCAGTTGAGTCCATCGCTGGGGAGACGGTTGAAAGTCCATGAATAACATAGCGTTTCGTTATTAAAGTTGAGTAAAAGGGATTTCGTGTAGATGCGTGGAATACATGGACTTCTATTGGGCTGTTCACGGTCACCAATGAAGGCTCATCTGGGCCTTTTGTAACCAATTTATTGTTTAAGAAGTCTTCAACACTGTCACCGCAATCTCTGATTCACTCTCCTGGCTACTGTTTTGGTCTTCAGCGGTTTTTGATGGATGAGGATTGTGCTGATTTCATCAGGATGTCCTTTAGGGGTTATTTCTTCTCCGTGATCGTAGGCGAAGAATTGCCCATCGTCGTTATTTACTTTCGGGGACGGCGTCTGGCAATCCGAGTTGTTGGTCTGTGGAAAGAAGAAATGAGTGATTGCCGTAATATTGAGTGAATTGGTAATTACTAACCTCTTCATCCCTTGATGAACATTCGGTTTCGCTATTAGATTTGTTGTCCACAAGTCCTTTATTGGATTTAGTAGTAGGTTCATTTCCATCTTGTGGTGTTGACTAATTTTGAACGAGATATCAATTTCTAATTATTAATAAAATGACATAACTAAATAATGCAGATGATTAATAATGCATACAACTACAAAACTCAAGGAAATATGATTTTCCCATTAGAAATAGATATAGCAAGTTTGGAAATATTTGCTAAGCTTATTTGAGAGTAAATTCGTAGGCATTTCTTAGCCCTAAAAGATCGAACCAGTTTTTGACTTACTCCGATAAATATTGGAGCTTTGAACGGAGGAAGGGTAATGATATATGACTTACAATGAAGAAAAAAAACATAACCTGTGATCCTTTTGAGATCAAACTGATTTTATCAATTGAGATGGAATCAGTTGGCCTTGGTTCATCATGTTTACTCCTAAGACATATGGACTAAATAAATAGTAATAACTGTTTTGCCTACATTAATCAATTGAATGGAAAAAGTTATAAAAATAATTAAAAACTGTAGCGTTACAAATAGTCGATGGAAGCTAGAATATAAGCAACTTTTTACCTCAAGTTTTCATTAATGTTTTATTAATAAAGAAGACTACCATACGAGTTTTATAGTATAGCAGAAAAAGAACGATACTTGTTTGTCCCGTTCAATATTTTTAATTTTTTGGGACATTTATTACATAATTTAAAACCTTTTTACTCTATTTGTCATGTTAAAAGTTCAATTACACTGGACAACAACTAAAATGCTTCCGAGTACAATTGAGCTGATTTGTACAAGGCCACTGAACAAGGATATGATGTTTGAAACAGTTTATTAGTTTTCATTTTTAAGATATACACCCTCCTAAGAACTGCCTTGAGCGGTAATATTATCTATGGCATGTCGTATAGAAACTTGGTTTAATGTACAACATCGTGTCATGAAAGCTGTTGAAATATCATTATTTGTTATTTGGGATCTTAAAGCAAGATGCAAGTCCAGCATTTGGTGTCATTGCATTAGCAAATATCAAAGCAAGAGTGCAAATAGGTCCGAAATAAAACCAAATTGTCATCGATATAGTTTGAGGTTTGTGTTCATTTCTCTTGTCCTTTTGCTTGTGTGCAGACATGTAAGATAATCTCTGAAAATGCCTCGGCATTGTGTGAACAAAGCAGACAGTCCCTACTACATTTGTGGTGATGTAACTTTTTGAATGTGTGGGATGGCCGAGCTAAACCCTCACATTATGTCAGTCAATCACTGCAGCCAGGAAGCAAAAATGTCTTACAAAAAGTACTGATTGACTCCTCAAAATCTCGCTGCCACCTTTACACGTTAAACTGGGTTTGATGAAAAACTTTGTCAAAGGCAAGGACAAATCCAAGTCTGCCTTCCAGTGTCTTGATAAGAAGTTTGCAATGATGAGAGATCGGAGATCAAGGAAGGCGTGTTTGTTGGGCCACAAATTTGTAAGCTTATACAAGATTATGAGTTCCAGAGCTTACTTGTGGCAGAAGAAAAGGCAGCATGGAAGGCCTTCAAGGCAGTAGTTTCAGATTTGGTCGGAACCATCGTGCGGAAATATATGAAGAACTCATAGAGAACTTGCTGTAACCTTAAACTAAACAGAGCTGCAACATGCACCTAAAAATCCACTTTCTCTTCTATCACCTGCACTTTTCATTGAAAATTGTGGATTTACGAGTGATAATCATGGGGAGCGTTTCCACCAAGACATTACAATGATGGAAAAGAAACACCAAGGGAAACGGAGTCCATCCGAGCTTGCGGACTTTTGTTGGACGTTGAGGCGAGATGCGACATGAGTATAAAAGACCAGTAAAAGACATAAAACTAATAGTTAGGGCTATAATCATTCAAGTAAACTCATGTGTTCTGGTAATGATGCCTTTTGATGTTGGAAGGCCTATTGATGAATCAATATTATTTTATCGTTTTGTGAAAATATTGATATGATATTTTTAAATCAGCGCCAAAATCTTGGTAGGAATTAGCTAATATGGTTCCGGAAGCTAACCACTTTTGAAAATTTGTTGTACAATATAATTATTGTAAATCATGTGGGAGAGCTTATCTATTTTATCCTAATTTGTAAATTTAAAATAGATTTTTGTTTAACACCAATGATATGCGTTTGATGAGGACCAAAAAAAACTAATTAATAATTTGAAATTTGAACCCGAATTGAGCTTTGAAAAATATTTTAAGATGATCAGGAATCTTCACCAGAAGGGATCATACCAAAAGTATTTTTGGTGTTTCTCTTGATTTACAGTAAACAAAAAATATTAATTCATCAAAACTTTAGTTGTCGTATTCGATTATTCACATCAAAGAATTGTGTTGTTGATTTTTTATGTTTTATTCTTTAGTAGTAAATATTATGTACTACATAAAATTATAATATTACAATACAAATAAATTTAAAATATTTCCAAATATTTATTGAATTATAATAAATAAATGATATTTATATGGCGAATAATCGATTATCTTTTTTTATTTTCCAAAATAACAATGATTTATCTAACAATAATTTTCTTCTGTATTTTATAAACAAGAAAATGGGCTTATCTATGTGTAATTAAGGTGCATGCAATGAGGCAACAAAAGTCAGATTTAGTAGACTCTGTCTGATGACGTCATTTTCCAAAGCAGTCTCACTGCATGTCCCTGATAGTATAAATAAAAGATGCAAAAAAAAGTATTACTTGTTTGGAAGCATCCTTGCAGAGCTTTTTAATGCAGAGGGGTTGTCCCAAGTTGTGGCAGCTGACGTTTTCCCAGCAACCCCTTTTGGTCTCTTGATTCTTTTTGGAGGGATTGTCTAGTATACGAATGCATTCAAGGAAGGGATGAGGGTCGTCTGAGCACCAGGGATGGAATGGGAGAGGCTCTTCCAGGTCGCTGAGTCGACTGCCCATCCACCAGTACACGTGCTTCTTAAAAAGGGAAATAAGATATATAAACGTAAGAGAGATTTCTTGAGGGGTTTGGGTTCCAATCAGGAGAACCGGTTTCTAAATCTTCTATTTGATGAAAGTCAAGATGAATTAATATTAAAAAATAACGTAATAATTCGCTCCAGATAACCTATAAGCTGCACACTAGCTAAAAAGATCATTTAGTTATTACCTTAAGAGCCCAAACCTCACCTAAACTTAATCCAGTATCATCCAGTGTCTATTTATTTAACTATTTCGCCCATGAAAATAGGTATTGTAATCGGGTTTGCACCTCTTCTAAAATCTAGAAAAGTTTATCGTCTATAACGATAACTAGTTTGACCAATATGATGGAATATTTTTGCCGTTTACCAAAAAAAAAAAATGATCTACATTGTAGCTAGTCCTGGAAGAATCAATTCAGACACAGGTCAACGAAATCGGAAAATAAATCTAATAATTAATTATTTTTTATTTTTATGGCTTAGTGAGTATATATTTAAGTATATGTATGAATTCTAAGGACTTTGATACTTAAAACATATTATTACCTCCGCCGAAGGAGGTATTGTTTTCACTGGCGTTGGTTTGTTGGTTGGTTTGTTTGTCAGCAAGATAACTCAAAAAGTACCAAACGGATTTGGATGAAACTTTTTGGAGTTGTTGGAAATTCCAAAAGGAACAAGTGATTAAATTTTGGCATATCTGAGTGCAGAATTAAGATGCAAAATGAGCTAAATACAAATAAATATTTCAAGCTAGCCTACTCTGACAATAGATGTCGCTGTGCTGTGAAATTGGGTGCCGGGAGCGTCTTCCTCTCGGAATTTCCGTCTAGGGGACCCTCCCCCGTCCCTCTACGCCGCCCCAGTCGTGAAAAATCCACCTCGGAAGGCTCATAAGGACCCCGTGACGGCGGAGGTTTGCACTCTCTGAGTGTATACATGCCTCTAGTTCATTTTATATTTAATCACTAGTTACGTGATCCTAGTGTAATGCTTACAAGGAAAATGAATGCAATTAACAAAGTAGATGTGTTTAAAAAACCATTTATATATACACTTTATTTTAAAACCACTCAATGAATGGTTTTAATTACAAGGAATGTAAATAACAACTGCGTCTACACACGCTCAACTAACAAGTATACAATCGAAGTAAATGCATATCTGGGTATCCGCTTTCAATATTTATAATGTTCCTTGTATAGGGGCGTATCCCATAAAGTAAATTAAGGAACTCAATAAAAAATATATATACCTATGCCTTGTTTGTGATACCTAAAGCGGTAGAACCCTCCCAAGAACCATATTGGTAGCTGGGTGTGGAAGGACTATCAAATTATATTCTATATATTGTCTCTAGGCACATAGCAGTCTCAAACACATAAATAGAAAGTAAAAAAAAAGGGAAAGACAATTTGGAGATTATTTAACTCGCTTCTTACTACTTCCAATCGCTCTTGATATGGTTATATATATATACCATTGTAATTGTATTAGTACCATGAAAGCTTTTTAATATGAGTAATTGATCCTTCAGAGAGGGAAGCAATTAATCTAGATTTATTTAGCCCGAATGCGCAAGAAACTTAATATATTGTACATGAATGAGTGAGGAGACCCACTGGATGATTGAAAGCAATTAAAACAAAAAACTATTGGAAATATCATAATTCCTGAAACAAATTGAACAAACTTTAATGCGTAATCCCTTATCTTCATTTCATATCCAAAATAATGATGTAAAAACTACTGCAACACTCAAAAGAAGGGATCGAAGTTTTTAATCTGCGATCGATTGTAATACGCAATAATATATCATTCAATAACGCAAAAAATACTTTTATTTAGTAAACGGACTAGAAATACACCCATTGCTTTTTCTTGGGCATAGTAGTCAATTTTACTTGAAAATGGTTTGTAAGTGGAACTTTGCGTTAATTTTTTGGCGTAAAAATATATTTATAATAATTTACTTAACAATTTTCTAACTTTTGTAATTCAATTTTTTTCAGGGGAATGGATACCAATTTGTTTTGCTTCACAAAGACAACTTTGGTTGCACAATGGAGGGGTATCATAGAGATATAAAGAAATACAGAGCTTATTCCTTTCAATAGCAGAGAAACATCGTTCAGCTGTCGCCTGTGCCCGAACTAAACAAAGTAATTTGTACTATATCATTGTAAGTTGATCTTAGAAATATTGTTTATATTGGTCACAATGACGTATTCCTCCGAAGAATTTAATAAGCTCTCTATATCTTTATATCTCTATGAGGGGTATCTCCCAAAATCCACTTATGCACCATCTTTTCCTTTCTCAAGATACAAATTTAGCTAGTACATGTTTGATATCTTAAACTTTATCTCCTATAATACCCACTCATTAGGCCTTATTTTCATATATCCTTTTTAGAACTTGATTAATTATTTGTTTTCTTTTAAAGCTTTCACCTCAATCATTTGTATTTTGTGCTGAAGCATCAACATAGTGTTTATTGAGTAATTAATTTATTTTAAAAAACTAATTTTTTAAACACTTTTCTTAAATATTTAATATTTTTAATACATTTGTATTATTACATGACGTCACAGTTCATTCATATTACATTAATCAAACATTGTTATAGGTATATATAGGAGTCATTTTTTAAAGTGGTGGTATTAAACATGATTAATCATCTCAAACTTCTGGTAAAAAATAGGTAAGAAAAAAACTGAAACTTTAAGCCCTTTTATCTTTTAGAAAAAGAGAAAAGCAAAGAGGAAATTATTAATAGATTGTTTTTCATTCTTCAATATTATCAGTCTACATTTATGAGACAAACGAATCGCATGGAATGCAAATATTACATTGCAAGTCCTGTATCTCCTAAGAAAAACTTTACCTAACAAAGAAACAGTGAATATAAGGCATATACCGGGTGCGGGACAGAAATTGCAACACTTACCTAGTATATTGTTAACGCCCCTCTGTGTCAGTTAAAAGGATTCGATCAGAAAATTATAAAAAATAAAAAACGTTAATACAACTCTTATTTTTTTATCCACCCTTAACAGCAACAACAGCCTCCAAACGGGACCTGAAGGCCTGACAAACAGACCGTATGTAATGAGCGTCCATTCCATCCCAGTGTTCATCAACGGAGGTCTTCATTGCTTCAATATTGGGGTGACGGATTCTGCAGGCCCTGGCCTGCACATGCGGCCAAAAAGAAAAGTCCAAAGGGTTTACATCAGGGCTGCATGGAGGCCACTTTTCCTTATCCCAAAATGGGATGTTCTCTGATAAAAATTATGGGTGGATTTTGCTGTATGAGCTGGTGCTCCATCCTGTTGGAACACCACTTCTTGGTTTGGAAATGTTGCCTCAACCAATGGCAAAATTTGGTGCGCAGCTTTTCAATGTACGTGGCAGCATTCAAGCGAAACCCTCGGGGAAACCAAATCAATGGCATTGTATCCCCTGATGATGCCACAAAGCCCATAGACATGGCTGAGGCTGGATGCTTGGTAGTGGTAATTGTTCTAAGGTCTTCATTAACATCTTCATAGGCCACAAACCGGTCATTTCTTTTATTTCTGACCGGATCCACAGTCCAAGTCTTTTCATCACTGAAGATGATGATCCTTCCAGCTGGTGCAGATTTCAGGTCATTGATCATACCCTTGCAACGTTGGAGATGAGTCACTTTGATTTTAGGTGTCATTAATTGTCTCTCCAACATCACTAGGGACTTGCCACCACACTCCTTGACAGCCCTCCTGACCGTACTCTCATCAACACCAAGGTCCTTGGCATGAGCTCTCATGCTGGTGGTTGGAGCCCTTGGATCACATCACAAATCAATTGTGGTTCCAATTTGTACTTTCTACCACTCCCAGACTTCCTCTCGATCCCTTGGTTCATGTCCAGCTTCTTCTTGAGGCGGTAAATGGTCGATCTTGCCACGGTCGGTTGCTTCGCGATCTCAGTTGGAGTCTTACTCGCGCCAAGAAGCGTCAACACTTGAACTCTACGGTCTCGTTCCATCTCTCTGCTTATTCTCAGAGGAAAATTATAATAACATAAAACTATAAACATAAACACTGCTACTGAAGTTATTTAGCGGAACATTTTGTTCGAAACCTCTCGTAATCTCAAATTGGATTTTTGTAAGTGTTGTAATTTCTGTTCCGCACCCGGTACGAAATAAAACCCTTTAACTGTACATAAAGAAGAACATATATGAAATTTGGTCACACAGTCCCTTGAAAAGGAGAGGTCTGTCGTTAACTAATACAATACATTTGTGGAAAACTTTGAGTTTTCATTGGACGAGGAAATTGTGAAATAGCGAAGAGCCATGGTGCTCTGTTTGTTTATATATTAAGACAAAGAGTGTCGGATTTAACAATAAACCCGATGCAAGCAACAAAAGATTATCTATTCTCAGAGACCATGAAACGCATGAGTATTAGGATTGGAGAACGATTAAATTCTCCTGAAGTACAAACTTTTCTGTGCGACATCTTTTTTAGAAATCGATTCGTTCGATTACATATTGAAAGGGTTTATTATTTAAACAATGTTTTTAAGGCCTTTTATAAAACTTTTAAGGTTTTTTTAAATAATTGAAGGAGTTTTAAATTAATTAAAAATACTTTGGTGGAATGAAGTTTTTCAGTTCTGAACAAATTTAGTTTTTAATGTAAAGTTTTATTTTTTTTTAAATTAATCTTTTTATATGATAAAATATTTGACCAACATTTAATATAGAATTGATGTAACTTTTGAATTCACAAATTAAATTGTTGTAGAGAAGTTAGACATAAAAATGTAATAAAAAGAGAGGCCGTATTTTAATACTATATCCTCGATATTAAAGTTAAACAACAAAACTATTGAAATACTCCTTAGAGTCACTCACCTCTTTTGAAGTCAACTTGAGAATTTCCTTATTTTTGGACTCATCGTCGATCACAACAAGCGATGCATTGAGTCTTTCACATTCCAGCTCTGCTTGAAACCAATTACAGCCTTGCTTATATTTTGCTTTATGCCCTGAGAGACAATAGTGTTTGTCCAGAAGAATGCACCCCAATGAAATCTTCATCCATCCATGAGGGCAGCTTTGAGCACAGTTGTCTACTTACATAAAACATAAAGATGGGTCAGAGGGGAAAAAACAAATAAATCTACTTTTGGCTTTCATACCATGGTCATTGGGGTGATTGGGTGAAGCACTTACGGCAAGGGTGGTGCCTTGCTCGATTATAAACAGCAGAATCCATATATGAATCAAATTCATTGTGTAATTATTCCTAATTATCTATGAATTATGATTCAAATATATGAAGTATTACTTACCTCAAGTACCTCAGAGTTCTCCCTTTCATAAATAATGTCATTAATTAGTGTCTCACTCTTTTTGTTCAGGCTGTGGCTGTTTGAAAATGCTAGGAGTGGACGGTCCGAGCTGGATAAATCTAGGTGAAACTGTGACCCTTACGTGCCGCTATGATCTTGGAAGAGATGCAATTTACTCCATGAAGTGGTACAAGGACAGCAAGGAGCTTTATAAATATATTCCCACTTACAAGCCTGAATATATTACATTTAAACATCCCGGGATTCAGATTGATGTAAGTCCAATAAAGATGATCAGAAAAAAAACTGACAAGAAATTGTAGTTTTCCTTTGTACAATTATCGGTAGTCAAATTTCCTTATTATTCTTCAGTGGACTATAACTTAAGTATCTTGTGATCTTTCCACCTAGGAGGAGTCAACACGGCCAAATCAACTGGTATTTAAAGTGAACAGCCCCCTAGGCTCTGGTGAATACAGCTGCGAAATTACAATTGAAACTCCGTCTTTTCGTACTTATAACAAAACCACAAATTTAACCGTCATCGTTCCTCCAAAGTATCCTCCAAAGATTAAAGGGATCAACTCGTCCTATCGCTCTGGGGATCTTGTGGAAATCAATTGCACTTCCTCAGACTCAAAACCAGCGGCAAAGCTGACTGGTTCATGAATGGAGAGCCGGTAAGTCTTTTATTTATTGCATTCATAAAGACACAAATATACATTATTAAAATATAGAAAATGAAACATATACAAAAAATAATTCAAATCGTAATCTGGCGAACTAAAACCAAAAATCTGGCGACCAGTGTTGGGGCACATGCTGAAAGAGCCAGGCCAAGGGAAGAGTCTTGCTGAAACACATAGTCCCCCCCCCCCCCCCCCAGCAGCAGTGTTCATCCAGGGCTTCACGACAGTCCTCAGAGCTTCCTGATACACCTCAGCATGACCCTTACGACCTTGGGGTAAAATTGATGGGGAAACATCATCTCTCTTTCACTTGGGATCACGCCCAAAACCATCACAGAACTGGGGAACTTGTATGTTTTTTTTCTTCACCACTGGCACCTCTGCAATGTCCTTTCAGATTCACATGTTAATCGTTGTTATACTTTGGTTATGTTCTAAATAGAATATCATCAGAGAATAAAAGAAGAAGCCCACCTGAGTCAAACTTCAGCTCATTGGTCAGGGCTGTTGCCTTAAGGTACACGCTCCTAAGGATATAAGGATCATAGAGATCTTCTCTCCTCAGTCCTTTGTATATGTATATTTCATAATTAATAAATAACTCTTCGTCAAGACATTACAATAACCAAACCACTTATCACTTCAGTTGGGTTCTTCTCGGCGCAGATCGATGTTGTGACTGCATGTCGTTTTCCAGCTCCACAGAGGCATGTATACTTAGTTTCCAAAAATTGAATCACAACTGTTGATGCAAAAGAAAAACAGACTATATAGATATAAATAATCAATAAATCGGTTTTACTAGACAGTATATCAAGAGTCGGATTCTACAGATACGCACTGTATAGTATAGTTACACTTAATGTGTCTAAATGATTTTCTATTTGCATTTTCCCTATGTTTATTAAGATATGAAACTTCTCCTCAAATTATTTTTCCCTCCAAAAAGGAGAAAATATAAATGGAGTTATTTTCCTCTCATATTAATCCCCGAAGGAAAAGTGGATCTACTCTTGAATGAATGATACATCTTTCCCAAAATTATTTTCAGATACAGAGTGACTATGCCTACCATTAGTCAAGGAACTTGACAGCAAAACAGGGTTGGAAACCTCTCGTCTTGGTCTCAGGTAAGTTATTTTTCTTATATAAATATATTAAAAACATGTTTACGTGCAGGCAAAAGGCTTTGATTAGAAAGGGGGTTTTTCTACAAATCAAATAACAGAAGGCAAAATGAAGAGAAGAAAACAACAACATTCAAATTATATCAATGAGATATGGGAATTTATCCGAAACCAGCAAAAACACTTCCAAGGTCGTTGATGAAAATGCATATGTTATGAAAAATAGTATATTCTACGCTCAATAAATCTCCAGAGCTCTTATGATTATAATTTATGCCATACCACTCTGCTATGGAACAACAATGTTTTGCATAAATAAATGCATCACATAAATGACGCTCCAAGACTCGAAAAGCTGTGACATTTAGCCTAGATAATGTGTCGAGAGTTATATTATTAATAGTACAGTGAATCATTTTTTTAAACTTTTTTTCATTCTTACTATTCATAATCTTTCTATCAATAAATCATAAGCAACCTAATGTATCCCATGCCTTGGATACATGGATATTATGAAGAAATGGTCGAGTAAAAATACGGCCTAGGACGAAATGACCCTAAAAATGGATCTTGAAGAAATGACCTACGATAGAAAAGAATGACGTTTGGAAAAAAATGGCTCAAATAAATATTTGCCCCATCTAATAACAACAAAAAGTAAATAATGTATCTATAATCGCAAAAATGAAATATATTTCTACTCATTGGTATGAGAAAGAATATTTGATTAATACTTAGTTGCATTCCATTCAAATACTTGTATGTATTTGGTCATTCTTTCCATGAGTTATTACTCTCCTTTTCTATCTTTGGTCATTTCTTCCTGGTCCCTTTTTTCGTGGGACATTTTTCTCTAGGCCGTATTTTTCTGGTCCATTTCTTCTGAGTATTGAGATTTGAAAAAAAATATTTTTGCAACAAAGAAATGACAACAAGAGACAAAAATATATGGTATTTGGAGTACATAATATTTCCATATACAGTTTTTGGATAAATATAATAAACTTACTAAATTGAATTTGTATCGTTTTGAATTTACTTTTTAAAAAAATCGATGTGGTTTTTTTATATTTATATATTCATGTATATATATACGCTTATTAATTAGTTTGTGTTTTTATTATTGTTTTGTTTCATTTTAATTAAATTATATTATTATTTTAGACCAGCTACTTCGTGCTGAAATATAACAGATTACACACACACACTATAAATTATGTTTAATATAAAGTTATGATTTAAAGTAAATGTGAGTGTTGTTTTTTTCGGTTATAAAATCTTTATTATGTTTTCTAAAAAGGAGTAAATAAAATACAACAACAGGTAATAATAAAATAAATAAATCATATTTTAGACTGTTGTGCTTTAGAGAGAACATATTGAACATTATAGAGCAAAATTACTATATAAAAATGATAACCTTATATAAAATACAAAAAATCATTTCTCCTCTTAAAAACGACGATGACTCTTTGTGACTATTATTTATTTATATTGTCCATTCAATGACGGTCATCTTGAAAAATGGAGCCATATTGAATTTTATACAAGACATACAAAATTGAAGAATACACACCTAACGTGTATTTGTTCCAATTTTTCATTGTATTTACATGTGTAGTATTCGTAAGCTTAAGAAGTTATTTATTTATTTAACACGATGATTCTTTGTCGTGGAAGAATTCGTAGTTAATTCGGAGAGTTATGAACAAAAGTATATGTCAGAAATTTATACAGCAAGGTGAACTTATCAGTATATCTATGATTAACATTGTAATTTGATTATTCTTTGCACATGTATTAGAAGATAAGCCATAATCAATAATATCTTATTATCAGTAGTTTATTGACATCTTCTATATAAAAAATGAACTACTACTGGATAGGGATTCTAAAGAATTGACGAACAAAACGAGAAAATAGTGTTTCTTTTTAAAGGAACAACAAGTCAAGAGGCGAACTACATACTTTTCCCCCCAAAGAAAAACTACTTCCTTGGCACTTACCAAGTTAATTTTCATGTATGGAAGTACTCTATTCTATCACTGATATAAATTGAATTATGACACAGAGAATAAAGATAAGGAGCCCCCAAAAAGCTAAAATATATGTGCACATCAGCGTCTACGATACACGTACCTATATGGCATATAATTAATTTATAATCCCAATATATGAATCTATTATTCGTGAAGTCAAATGTTGAATTATTTTTCTTGACATTTTGTTAAGGAGAAGGTTTAGTTTTGAATGACCAAAGACTTCCGTCACTCATCAAATGGATAGACCGATCCTTGTTACTCTTTGGAAGGCACTCAGTGACTCCACACTTTTCCCTTTTCAGGAGTGACGTCATCGTGCGTACATTAAATAGATTCATGGAATGCTATTCGACATACTTTTATTGTATACTTAATAATACCCAGGCTTGTAACACAAATCAATTTCAGAAGAAATGTACTGTCTGCACTACCGGAATACCTATTGTCATTCGGGGTTCCCAGTTCCGACGGACGATAAGTAAACAACTCAATAGTTGTTCAATAAATTAATCAACCGGGAATGAGTGGCTTAATCCCAATGAATAACCGTGAAACAATATTCTGGTGTCCAGAACAAATGGACCAGGAAAATACTCAGCTCAGGAAGAAATGTTCCGAAAAAATGTCTCAGGAAGAAATGACCCAAAATAAAATGATGAACCATGGAAAAAATGACTAAAATACATGGGAAGTCAAGTATTCGAGCGGAATATAACAAACCTTGTAAAAGTACTATCTCTCAAATATATGAGTAAATAAAGTAAAATGTGGTTTTTTTTCAATTAAAGATAATGAACGCAAACTAAAAGTTATCTGCATCTCTGCCCAAAGACCTGGATCCGGAAAAAAATCCGGATCCGACACTCCCGGACCCGGATTATGATATTTCTTAACTTTGATTCTTTCCCATTTCGAAAAAAAGCTACTCTGAAACTATATCAAGAATAGGGTTACATCGGGTCCCAAAGAAAATTTCCCGGAAAACCGGACCGGCCTGTCGGGAAATTCAAAGAAAACCTATGGGGCGACTTTTTAAACGAAAAAAAGTTCAAAACAAAGTGTACGAAATGAAGGCTTGCAAAATAAGCCTAGGTTGGTTAAGTCAATATCCGGCATCCGGGACATATTTGGGCCGGATCCGGATTTTTTTTAATTTGGAGCTTTTCGCAATTTATTTCACAACAATATCAGAATTGGACCAGGGAGCAACTTTGATGTATTAAGTATCCGGATCCGAGGTCGTTAAGACCCTCAAATCCGGGATTGAATATTAGGTCCTTTTACATGGACGAAGCGGAATATATTTGGAATCTAATTTTTGGGGGGCCTTTTGTGGGTTGTCAGTTAGATTGATCGCATCAACTATAAAATAGTATCTATAGAGTGTGCATTCAATCAGTTTGTGATGAATAAAAATGAATTTTGTTTTCAATTTTTTTGAGTTTGGCATAAAACTGGGAAAATAAAAAGGGTTTTTTTCTCCGCTCCTGGTGAACCCACAGGTTTCAACTTGATTGATAAGAAGGAGCTTTAAAAGGCTGACACAAACTATAAAATAAATCATTCTCAAGTGTTTAATATTTTTTCAGAAAACCCAAAAAACTGATTTTTCAAAAAACTTAAACATGATTTTTTTTGGCATTTTTTGACATTTTTAAATTTGTTAATATAGTTGTTCCCAATTGGGGAGACTAATGCAAATGTGAAGAAATTTTTCAAATTAGATGAAAGACAAAAAAGTTTTATTTGTAAGCATTATTTCATAAGTACATATGCTACATATATATATAGAGGCATAGGAGTTGGCTATAATGTTAGTTCTTTTTTGCTCCCTAGGGGGGCACTCTAAATTATGAATCTAATGTAACCTCTAGGGAGACTTTTTATGCATAATTGGTATTTAAATTATAAATACAAAATGAGCCCTCGCAATAACAATATACCGGCACATATGGACGTCATAAATTAACACCACGGTTCACCAAGGCTGTATAATAAGGTCTGAGCTATACAAAACCAAACATGTAATCCTGGCAGTATAACTACTCATGACGTCACCGGAGAACGAATATATATATTTATATATTTATGTATATTTATCTTTATATATTCATATATATATAATAGGGAGATTGATTGATATATATATATATATAATCGTTCTCTAGTGGACGTCATTGAGAAGTCACACTGCTACATGTTTGTTTTTGTATTGCCCCAACCTTGCAAACTGTCGCAAACAAGTATTATGTATTGATGTTATTGAAGGTCTATCTATAAATGCAATGTTGTTAATGCATATAATAAGGGCTTCAAACTATAGGGAGCTTTATAGTAATACAACATTTTATGGAGTGAATATTTAAAGAAAAAATGTATCTTATTATGTCATGATCTATTATTATATTTGTGTAAGCAATATATGACCCTGGAATATACTAAGCCTTCAAGCATGTTCAGGAGTATTTTTATTGAGAATATACGAAATGAAGCAGCACTCGCAAAAAATGAGGTCTGTGAAATAAAGTCCGTCACCATATGACGTCATAAATTAATACACGGTTCTACCAAGTCTGTATAATAAGGTCTGGGCAATACAAAACAAACATGTAATCCTAGCAGTATAACTAAAAATGACGTCAATGGGGAACGAATAAATTTTTGTTCCCAATTGGGAGAAGAATGCAATGTGAAGAAATTTTTCAAAATTGGATGAAAAACACAAAAGTTTTATTGGTAAGCATTATTTCATAAGTACATATGCTACTATATAGCATAGGAGTTGTCTATAATGTTAGTTCTTTTTT
>CP045897.1:20037276-20070105 GCA_013387185.1 Caligus rogercresseyi
AGAGGCCATAAGTTCTGCATATTTTTTTGAGCGAGTTTAAGTCTCTCGCAAGGTCATTTAATCACCCTGGTTGAACTGCTTCGGCTAGGATGTTGTACCTTCAAAGTTTATATCATCAGCATTGTGTGAACTATCACATTGCAACTGCAGTCGCACTCTCATCATATGTAACATTTGGAAGTGGCTAGAACACTGGAATTGGAACATCTTCACTGTGGGGCACTGGTCTGATAACAGAATCCATGTTTGAATACTTTAAACTCTTTCTGTTTTTTATTTATTTATACCTATACGGTTTATAGCACAACAATGGCAATCATGTGAGTGTTTTTTTGGTTCTCTCCACACCATAGGTACACAAAAACTTGAGTTTTTCTTCTTGTCTTTAGACCATTCTCTAAGTTGTGTAATGCAAGTAACAAACACAATGGGAGGGCCCACTCTTTTATCATTCTTTAGGAGACACAATTTTAAATATTGGAAGCAATTTTGCAAAAACTGTTTAAGAAAATATATGTTGATTTATCTTTAATTTATCCTCTCAAAACCTATCTCCACCCCCACTAACATGAGTATGCCATTTCCAAAAACATCCGTACGAATTTTATAGCTCTATAAACAAAAGTTACAAAAATCGCCCCAATCGGTCAAAACACTTTTGGCTTTTTGGGCCTCTCTTATAATTTTTTCAACTTAAACTAGTCTCCGCCCCCACTAATATGACCATGCCATTTCCAAAACACCCATACCATGTTTGTAGCTCAATAAACAAAAAGTTGTGATTTTGTCTAAAAGTTGAAAATCGAAAACAAAAAACTCAAAATTTCAAAAAATTGTGACCTGATTGAGCGAAACGGTTTTTAATTTTTATCAGGGACCCATTAGGTATTCAAATCAGTTGATATGTCCCCAGAAACTTTTTCACTATTCCCCAGTGTTATTATTAAGGATGTTCTTTTGCTTTTAAAATATCTTCCTCAGGCAAAATTGGACGAACAGACAATTTATATTAGACCAGTCGATAAGATTTAAAAAAATGATTATAGTTAAAGTTGATAGTAAAGGATAGTTGAGGTTTCTTGTTGTTCTTTGTTTTTTGATATTCTTTTTTGCAAGTAAAACTTTTTCCAGGGAGATATTCTTGTTTCCATTTCTTTATCGGTTATGTCTGCTAGCAATATTTTTTCAGGGTGGGCAAAAAAATGTTTCTCTTGAGTACTTTTTCAATTTAAGGGGCTAAATTTCATCAATCTCTTGTAACAAAGTTACAGCGAATTGGTAATGCTTTGAGCCTTTAATGAAAAGAGGATTTAACTTGGTTTGAAACCATATAAGAGTGTAAAATTTAGTATAAATTTTACAAGTTTTATGTGAGACTCACATGGACTTTTTTGTGAAATATTGGATCTTAAAATTATGTTTGCTTTAGTAAGCTATCTTGCCTCATGTAATGCTCCTGGAGACCTGTAGCAAAAGCTTGAATTCGATCTTTTTCATTTGTATTTCTAATGTAAATTCGTAAAAATATTTTGATCTCTGATTAATGAATCAACTAAATTTTGATTTAAGTATTTCACATTTCCTACAACTATTTCAGAACTTTTTATTTAATTTTTACTAAAGTCTGTTTAAATAATTTTCCTATGGGACCTTCATAAGTCCGAGGTCCTTTTTGTATTCCATCTAAATGTTTAAAAACTTCTCTAAAAGGTAACTCATTCATGTGTAGAAGACAATAATCCACTGAAGTGGTCTTTCAAGAGATAACTCCGGTCTTTTTATTACTCCTGACATTGGTGTAGCATACGTAACACACAACAGCGACCTAAGTATCAATGCTTTAATGTTCTTCGAATACTGAAAGTAATTATTTCGCTTGATCTTCCGCTATGCCACTTATTGGTGATACGTGATCAATGTATTCATGGTGGGGTTCTAAAAATATTTTTTTAAGAAATCAGATAAAGTTTTAAAATAACAAGTTACCTTTAACAATGACAAGATGCTCCTCTTTATCAGTTGAGAAAATATTTTTTGTCTTTTATTATTATCTACAAAAGTTTATGGATATAATCAACATCATAGATTTATATTCTCAACCATGGGAGGGAGTTACTGTATGAAAACTAAGATGTGAAAAGTAAACGTATTTAAAAAATAACTTAAAAATATCAACATGAATACCTTCTTATTCTTTTTCCCTCTTAAAACTATAAAAGAACCCTAGCAGGAGCTGTTATTTAAAAAATGGTTGGTGCGTCAGCACTTATGTTCATTTATTGGCACTAAATATTATTCAACAAAAATTTGCAAAAAAAACCCTCATAAATTGATCATTGCTAGATTTTGTAAAACTAAATTTTGTTAAACTAAATTTTTCAAAATAAATAATAACAAAAAAGTTTTGCTTCATAACGAATCCTTTGAACACAATTTGGGGGGGGGGTAAGAGGGGGGTCAAACCAAAATCCATTTTTCTACGATCATTTAGTTTCTTATGACGCAACTTTCGCGGGAGGATAAATTTGGATATCTTAATATTAGGTTTCTATAATACCCCCTAATATACATATATATTTAGTTAATATATTTACCATATGATATATATATTTATGAGTATATATATATATATATGTGTATGCATATATATACATTATATTTAGTAAATATATTTTTACTTTATATATATATATCTTTAATTTTTCTAAATAGACCAGTAAAAGTGTATTTGTATTGCTTACCAGGCTTATCTGCATCGTTTGCTTAACTCAACTCCTTGATTGGCTACTCTATTTTGCATCTTTTGCTTAGTCATTTCATCTTTCTCCTCATAATATAAAAATCACTCTAAACTAAGAATTTTCCCAAGTGCATGATGATCTATAGTCTTTCTAAGTAACTCAAAGCAATTTTTCCTACTTATCCTCAGAGATTTTTGTTCTCTCTCTCTTACAAAAAGTTACAAGATTGTTTTATGTGTATGATTCTTTCTGAGAAAGAAGTTTTGAGCGGTGTTTTTCGTAGGCACTTACCTAGAAAAGAGGAGAATCAAAGAATGAGAGAAAGAAAAATAAGAAAAGTCATTTATTTTTAGATAAAAATGAAGAATAGAAGATATATTATAATAAGTATTCTAATTTGATTTCACTGTCTTTGACATAAAAATTAAAACATGTATAATGTTAGAACGACTTTCTTAATATGTATATACGTGCATTGATGAAAAAATATCAAGTGTATACACAAAGGTTACTTTTGTCGGTACATAAAATAAGTAGTTTAAACAAATATTTACATTCTGTAAAATATGTTTGTTTGAAAAAGAGACAAGTTAAACTGTTATTCTAAAATGTGATTAAATCATTAAAAATTTTTTTTTCAATTATATCATCGATAAATTATCGTGGTTGTCAGTAATATAACAAAATAACCAATGTTGAGGATATATTTATGTATATATATATATATATCCAAAATTCGGGTGGGTTCTCAAATTCGGGCAAATTGGTTGAGGTATTCGGGCATTTCAGTTAAAGAAAAAAAAATGAAATTATGAAAGCAACCGGATTTTGAAGTATAACAAAATAAATATAATGCAATGAATAGTATGAAATTACTATCAAGAAAATATTAATCCATATAGCTTTCTAAATTCGATAATTTTTTTTACTGATTTAACAGCTCTTGTTAAAATTCGTGCAAATTAAATACTGCCTCCCAAACAAAACATCTCCCTACGCCTATATATACAGGGTGCGTAATAAGTCTGGGAAGTGGGACTTTACGACACTGTAGTTTCTATTGTGTTTGGACTTTCGTGCTTAAAACCGGTAGATACGTTCTTCAGCTTCATCAAAACAAGTTCATTTTAACAACAAAGTTTCTGTCAACGTTCCTCCATCATCATGAGCAAGTTCCGTGACACTATAGTTGCCTTTCATTGCACGGGGTTGAGTAATTCTGATATTGTCAAGAAGCTCAAGGACATAAAAGTGACCTACAAGCTTGTTTACAACACGGTCAAACGGTACAAGAAGACCGGAAAAACATCTGACAGGCCCAGGAGTGGCCGACCAATGTCTGTGAGAACCCAGGCGTGTGTGAAGAGGATCCGCGAGAAGATCAGGAGGAACCCTGCAAGAAGCCTGAGAAAGATGGCCAAAGAGGAAAATATGAGCGAGGGGTCGATGAGAAATCTAGTGAAAAAGGATCTGGGGATGACTCCATATAAGAAGATAAGGCTTCAACTTCTTTCTGAGGCCACAATTGAGAAGCGAAGAGAACGAGGCCGAATTCTTCTGAACAAACTGAAATCTTGCACGCAGGGTCCAGTTTTTTACACGGACGAAAAATTGTTCACAGCTCAGGCGGAGTACAAATCCAAGAATGATCGGATTTTGGCCAAGAGCAGTGCTGACATTCCTGTCAAGGTTCGCGGAGTCTTCCGACGTCAAACACCAAAGTCTGTGATGGTCTGGGCAGGAGTTATGTCAGATGGGAAAAAGAGCCCTCTCATATTTGTCCCCGAGGGTGTCAAGATTAACAAGAAGGTCTACCTGTCGATGTTAAATGACCAAGTACTGCCATGGATCCCAGTCTGAGTATGGGGAAACCTTCTTCACTTTTCAGCAAGACTCTGCTATCGAGTTTCATCCGGTAAAGCGAATGATTAGAAGAATTGGGACGAAACGTCCTCAACTTATTCTCAAACTTTAAATGGGTCCAAACTTGTCCAAGAATGGTGCAAGCAGAATTTTCCTGCCTTTTGGGACAAATTTACCTGGCCACCTTCAAGCCCTGATCTCAACGTCATGGACTTCTCCATGTGATCCATACTTGAGAGCAAGGCTTGTGCTTCGCCCCACCGAAATTTGACCACCTTAAAAGAGGCTCTCGTGAAGGAATGGGGGAAAATCAGAGAAGAAACGGTGCGTGCAGCTTGCCAACAGGTCCGTGGACGTCTTGAAGCTGTACTGCGTGAGAATGGCAGACATTTTGAAAAATTGTAAATACAAAATGCCCACCATTCTCACGCAGTACAGCTTCAAGACGACCTTTAAGAAAGTTTCTACCAAGTTCTGCAAATTTTAAGTGTGAAATATACTATATAAGACTACATTTATCTCTTCCCGGACTTATTACGCACCCTGTATATGTATATATATACATATATAGTGATAATTGACTAGTAAGAAGTATGTTGCTAGACCCATTTTACAGACTAATCATCCTTAATTTCCAACTGTAATGATAATATTCCCTTGAATTTTAATACTTTAAAGTCTTTTTTTGTAAAGAGATCCGTCACTATCAATGAATCTCAGGGAAAGCGGCGTGTGGAAATTAAGGTCAAATATTTACTCATTCGAGTTCCCTTCCCTCAAAACCCTATAATTTATTGATAAATTGCTACTGACAGGATTTTTTGTTATATATAAATGGTTTAAAAGAGCATGACTGCTATAGTTTTTCTTCCTTCTTCTTTTTCCTTCTACAATAAGATCCACCCTCTCATACCTCTTTCTTTTTTTATAAAATCCCTTCTTTCTCAACTATTTTCAGCTTACCCACAACATATGTATATATATATATATATATATATATATATATATATAATAGAGCTATCAAAGTATACAAAAACACCTAGTTTTCCCCTTCTCAAGTGCTGAGAAGAATCCATCTATTATACATGTTATATTGTATGTTATGTATTTCAAATAAAAATTAATATTTTTTTTTGTAAAAGGGATTAAATCCTACGGTTTATTAAAAGAACATACGTAAATGAAACAGGGAGGTTTTGTTTGAACGTGATTCGTTAAAAGAAAAGAATAGTGAATACAAAAAGCATTATGCAATAAATCATAAATTAGCGCCCAGTTTTGTTGTTGAGATGTATATGTACCCTAGGGGGTATTATAGAAACCTAATATTAAGATATCAAAATTTATATTCTCAACCATGTGAGGGAGTTACTGTATGAAAATTAAGATGTGAAAAGTAAGCGTATTTAAAAAGTAACTTAAAAATATCAACATGACTACCTTCTTATTTTTTTCCTTCTTAAAACTAAAAAAGAACCCTAGAAGGAGCTGTTATTTAAAAAATGGTTGGTGCGTCAGCACTTATGTTCATTTATTGGCACTAAATATTATTCAACGAAAATTTTCAAAAAATTAACAAACTCATAAATGGATCATTGCTAAATTTTGTAAACAATTTTCTTTCAAAATAAGTAATAACAAAAAAGTTTTGCTTCATAACGAGACCTTTGAACGCAATTTGGGGGGGGGGGTAAGTGGGGGGGTCAAACCAAAATCCATTTTTTACGATCATTTAATTTCTTATGACGCAACTTTCGCGGGGGGATACATTTTGATATCTTAATATTAGGTTTCTATAATACCCCCTAATTTACCTACATCAAGTCAAAGAGAAGAAATTCATCCTAAAAAATACTAGTTGTATTTTTTCATGGACCTCGATCCTAATCTGAATGAACTTCTCCAATATCAATATAAAAATAGTCAATGCTCTTTTTCAGGGCATAAATTAGTTTTTTATTGAGTTATCTCAAACTAATTGGCTCATTACTCGAACATAAGACCATAAAAATAAACATACGTAAATGCTTTGATTGTTATAGGCAAATAAAAAGTAAGAATAACAAAAAGAAAGGTTTTGTTTGAACGTGATTGGTTTAAAAAAGAATAGTGAATAACAAAATGCTATTAGCATTATGCAATAAATCATAAATTCACGTCCAGGTTTTGTTGAACTAACATATCGCTATCCATACCTTTGTGTTATAAAATAAGTATAAAGAACGTTTAATTATATTTCTTATCGATATATATATTTTTAATCTGTAGTTTTTAAACTTTTTACAAGTTAGTAAAAGGCTTCCTTCCATCTGAAGGCAAATCAATTTAGTATATCTAAATATAACAATGAGTCCTGGCGTCCATTTTTTATAAAATACAAAACATGTGGATTAAGCTGGAAGTGAGTGACTCATCATAGAGCTAGCAATTTATTTATAAATAAGTAACATTTGTTTTTATGACGTAAAGAAATGAAAAAAAAAACTATGTTTCATTCTGTGGGATTTCAAAATTTTCGAGCCATTTATACTTACGATTATACACTTTTTTATAGTCCTGTAATGAAATAGGTTATGGCTAATAAAAGTGAGTGCTTGTGACAAATAGAAGGTATATTTTTTGGCACAAGGTGCAAAGAGTGCTATTAATTGTTGAACGCTCTTATTCCGAAAGCTTATAAAATGGTACGTAATTACTTTTTTCTCAATTTTATATTGGCAATATATCTAATAATTATTAGATATATTGCCAATTATAATTCAATAATAGTTCCAAAATAACTTCTCATCTAAATAGATCATTGTCGTCACTGCATACAAATGTGTATAATTTTTGTTGAATAATATTCTTCCAAAAGAAGGTGCATTATTTATTTATATTTTTTTCTCGTAACGATAAATATTAAAGCTACTTATTTTATTCAAGATTAATATTTGATATTTGCTAATTAGAAACTGTGTATATTTTTATTATACATATATGCTTTAGGCTATTTTCTCCTAACTACATATAAAATAGTGATATCTAATCAAGTATATTCAGGCTTGTGAGCGTTCAGCTTTTTTGCGTTCAGCGTTAAAAAAAATAGCGTTCCGTTCAATGTTTTTGCGTTCAGCGTTCCGTTAGCGTTCAGCGTTCAAATATTTAAAAAAATAACATTGTATAATATAGAAAAATGGATGTACTATTTAGGGTTTTTATTAAAAAATCTGGATCTAGCCCAGGGTCTAAGAGGGTCTTTTTTTCTAGAAAAATGATGACTTTTTTTTAGAAAAGAATTTCCAAAAAAGTAATGCGTAGTGATGACGGTTTTTTTAGAAAAGAATTTCCAAAAAAAGTGATGACGTTATTTCCGAATAAAATTCCAAGAAATGTTTGGAAAAATTGAACGCTGAACCCTGAACGCAAAACTCTTACTTTTGCGTTCAACGTTCAGCGTTAAAAAAAAGTTGCGTTCCGTTCAGCGTTCCGTTAATTGAACGTGCGTTCAGCTGAACGCCGTTCAATTTTGTGTTCCGTTCGCAAGCCTGAGTATTACATTTCAATGAATTTGATAAGCTACTCTCACTCTCAGGTAAATTCATGCAGACCAAATATTTTAATAATTTTTGATGAAAACAATTGGTATAGTTAAAATATTATTCCACCAAAATACGGATTATGATTCTTAGCCATTTTTGATGATGCAGGGTATCCTATTTGTTGTGATCTATATTATAATAGGTTGTTACTTAATTGTTAGATATGTGTTTCAACCACATATTATGTGTAACATTCCTCTTTGTAAAACTGCATTGGTAAAATCAAAAATAAAGCTCAGAAACCGTTCTGTCCATGGTGCCTAATGGATCACAGCCAAACGACGACACGATATATATTTGTAAGCTTTTACACACCAGACAAGGAATATATCCTGTACAATCCCTATAAGCACATTTTTTAAAAGCTTAATAATAACAAGGAATTTAAGTAAGAATTTGTTTAAATGTTAAAAGAATGTTCCAAAAAGTAAAAGTAAAAAAGTTTTATAAAAAAATTAAACTGTTTATGTAGGTTTTGATATTTTTTTTTTCTTTTATACAATACACTTATTTTAGTTCTTGTATTTTATTTCAAAATCAAATTTGTTTACCTAAAGACCTTGTCTATGAGACAATTTTTTTCAATATTCTCAACTACTTACTTTTTCTACATGAAACTTTAAACTCCACCAAACATTCATAATAAAAGAAAAAGAGTTGCGACGAAAAAATATCGACAGAAAGAACTAATTTATTGACAGTCTTTACTCCTCTGCCTTCTTTCATTCCATTGATGATACTTCACTGCATTCTCCCTCTTTGCAAAAGTATGATGCTTTCATCTTATGTAGATCCACAGACCTCTTACCGTTATGCCCTAAAGTATATTGGATTCCTAAACACGTTTGTGTCTCTCTGTAGAAAAATGCTATCAGAAATCCCTAGCAGTTTTATTACCTTGCTCTGCAAAAATCTTTTTTTTAAACATCTGTGCAAAAAACATTAGCTGCTGATAAAAATAATTTATGGGTGCGTATCCTTTTTTCTTCTTCTTCATCCCTTCAGCAAATCAATCCTTAGTATTCAGAGAGATCATATCTCTTGCAAAGGGGCTTATAGTTGAGTATCATTATTTATACCTACATTAAGATTTATAGGGGTTGGTGTTCTTGATTTTTTATATTATTAGAGATAATAGAGATAATGGGCTATGATATAAGTTTGGTAATTCCCTTTTTTAGGGGGTTCTTTTTATATTCAGCTCTCAAGTGTAAATAACTAAGAGGAGGAAAATTTAAGTATTAACATAATGAAATTTATATTATATTATCTGAGTGAATATATTTTTTTATGATATGGAGTATTCAGGAATATTAATTAGCAACAAGTTATATGTACAATCATTAGCTTTAGCCTAATTATTGACATTTTAATTTAGTCTCATAACCAGCTATTAATGACCATAGTTCCTTGCTTTGCATGTCCCACGGTATTTAATCATCAAGACCTAGATGAACAATAATTAAAAATGAGACTTTAGTGGTTCAAAACTTAAAATCCTTCAACACCCAATAAAAAGTCATTGAGTCATTTAATCCAATAAGGATTGAAGAACAATTTAGAAAACATTAAGTCAACGTTACTGTTATAAGAGGGTTCTGAAGTATTAAAGTCAAAAATGCCATTTATGAAAAACAAAGTTGATATTTGATTTCAACACCTTCAATGTCGTATTATACTTTGATTACTCAATATTGAAAGAATAAGCATTTTTGATATGCTATCAATTGTTTTTCTGAAAATCTACAGTTCAAAATGTTTTTTCTTCTAAATATTTGAATATTCTTAAAGATTGCCAAAAAACGTCTCTGGTCTTAAAGGAGTATATTGAAGGATCTTAATACAGCAGGTGTAGAAATTCCCACTTTTTTAAATAAAATATTTATGTCTCAAAAAAACAACTAATTATTTAAAAATATTATATTTTACAATTCTGAGTAAAAATAATAACACTTTTACATATGATTATGTGATTATAAGACTATTCTTGTTTTTGTATTCCCAAAGAGTCTGTGGTTAGTTCTTATTAAAATCCCGCTTTTCCTTTTCTATAGTAACTTTTGTCTTTGATTTTGTCATTATGTCTTACCACAGTCTAATTAGCTAACTCGTCTTCCTCATCTAAAAAAAGCAACCCACATAATGTTTTGTGGCGACCAGAGTTCGAGTTATTGCAACAGCTTTTCTTTTTAACTTCTTTCTTCTCATATATACATATATTTATATATATATAGCATATGTTTATATATATAAAGAATAACTACATAAATTTTTGCTTGATGTCAAAAAATAACTATGCATAAAGTCTAATCTTCAAAAAGTACCACTCACTTAAGTGGGATTGCATAAAAATGACATTGTTTTTAAAATAATAAGGAACCCTACTTTGAATATATGATAGTAAAAAGTTGAACATCATTATTTTTTCATTCAAAATAGGATATGTTTCTATACCTATAAAAATAATCCCCTGTTTTATTAAATATTTCGGTGAAATTTCATGCTTGTTCATTCTAAATGCGGAAAATTCGCACATAAAATGGTATTACATTAAAGACTTATGCAACAGTTATAATACTTTATACTTCAGTATTTAAACAATTCTGGCTAATTGTTTTTACGATTTTATAGTTTTAATAAGATGTTAATTAACCTTTTGTATATATGACAATACTCTTTGGTGTTTGTTACGTATTATGTCGACCCATTTGTTTTTTTAGTAATGTTTTAATGAATCCCTGTTGTCCTTCGTTTATAACTTTTAATATACACCATTGTATTGAATACAGTTTGTCTTTTGACCAAGAAAAATAAATGAAGTTTTTATAATTCTTACTTAAATTATAATTTTTTTGAACGCTATAAACTATTGTTTTTTAAAATATACCTTCACAACCCTTTTATACCAATTGAACCGTTTAGATACCCTTTAGAATAAACAACTCATTAAACCACTATAATAAAGGATGTTTTCATCTTCCACTGCTTATATAAGTGTTTTTGAACTTATTATATAACTAGAGGCATATATACATTTGTGTGCAGGCGAATCTAGACTTTTTTTATAGCACGGAAACAAGATACTCATATCCAAGAACAAGACCTTTTAATTGACTTTTTTCATATCACACAAATTTAAATGACTTTTCTCTTAATGTTCATTCAATCCAACTTCCTCCTTTCACAATAACAGCCTCCACACGGTGCCTGAACCTCCCAACGGCATGAGCCACCTGTTCCCTGGACAAGTAAGCCACTGCCTGGATGATGGCAGCTTTCAAGGAGTCCACAGTGTTGTGAGCACGCTTGTTAGTGTCCCGCTCAATGACGCCCCACAAGTAGCAGTCGCAGGGGTTGACGTCAGGGCTGCTGGGGGGCCAGAACTCCTTTGACCAGAACATGTCGAGATTCTCTACGCACCAGTTTGCACCAAATTGGACGTGGAGTCTTTCTTTCCGGTGTTAGGAATCCTTCCTCGATGTCCTCCGACTCCTTGAAGGACTTGGCAATGCTGTAAACAGTAGCTTTGGGGAATTTGAAGAAGTCGATGATCTCCTTGGGCGCACGGCCGCAACGGAGCGCCACAATAATGGCCGTCCTGCGCTCAAGTTCCGAGGACATTTTCAATCTTTTTGTTATTAAACAAAGCTCATAGGATATACTAGCCAGTTCATACATTTTTAAGCTTCTAGCCTAACTGGTTTCTGAGATACAAGTACTCAAAGTTAGTCTAGATTCGCCTGCACACCCCTGTACACTCAGGGAGTGCAAACCTCCGCCGTCACGGGGTCCTTATGAGCCTTCCGAGGCGGATTTTTCACGACTGGGGCGGCGTAGAGGGACAGGGGAGGGTTCCCCTCGACGGAAATTCCGAGAGGAAGACGCTCCTGGCATCCGATTTCACAGCACAGCGACATCTATTGGCAGAGTAGGCTAACTTGAAATATTTATTAGTATTTAGCTCATTTTGCATCTTAATTCTGCACTCAGAGATGCCAAAATTTAATCACTTGTTCATTTTGGCATTTCCAACAACTAAACAAAGTTTCATCCGAATCCGTTCCGTACTTTTTGAGTTATCCTACTGACAAACAAACCAACCAACCACCAACACCAACGCCAGTGAAAACAATACCTCCTTCGGCGGAGGTAATTAAAAAAGCTTTTAAATAGGGTCCTATTTTCTATCATTTATATAGATACAATCGCCTTTGAACATATCTGATATCTTAAATGATTAAGGATCAAAAATCACTTTAAAACACTAAAATTGATCTTAATACCTCCGCCGAAGGAGGTATTATTTTCACTGGTGTTGGTTTGTTGGTTGGTTTGTTTGTTTGTCAGCAGGACAACTCAAAAAGTGTGGAACGGATTCGGATGAAGCTTTGTGGAGCTGTTGGAAATGTCAAAAGAAACAAATGATTAAATATTGGCATCTCTGAGTGCTTCTATAAGATGCAAAATGAGCTAAATACTTATAAATATTTCAAGTTAGCCTACTTTGCCAATAGATGTCGCTGTGCTGTGCTCTCAAAGAGGAGAGCACAGCACAGCGACATCTATTGGCAAATGACCAAAAGACCAAGTGATTCATTTGGTGGGGATCGGCGGAGGTTTGCACTCTCTGAGTCCTCTAGTTATTCTTTATAACAGATCAAAAAACAAGATTTTGCTTCCGTACGCGGCAAGAATAACACTATGTAACAGGATTTTGCCCCTGGGCTGAAATTTCTAAATTGAGTCCCATTTTTTACGTAGATTCCAAAAATGCCACTCAAAATCGTCGTCTGAAAAAAGGTTTGGACTTTATGGCCTTTTTTGAAAATCAAGATTTTCATCATTTTCTAATGGTTCAGGCCCAGTTATCTTCGTGCAAAGTAAAAATAACCCAAATGTCAGTGATATTTATTTTTCTACTATATCTCTGCATTTCAAATCAGTTTTTATAATTTATATATCTTTCGTACAATTCGAAATAATCGGCTTTATATTTCAAAAAGTTGACCATATTTTAGTGTTCTATTCAAGCGGCTATATTTTTTTGTTTCGCGTCTATTGACTATAATCAATATGTAATATATTTTTGGTATATGTCCATACATTTCAGAACAGTTTTTATAATTTCGATATCTGGCATGAAAGTAAAGAAAATATCAATTTAGTAGGACGAACTACAATACGTAACAAAATTAAGGTCTTTGTTTGCTTCGTCCTACTAAATTGATCTTTTCTTTACTTTCATGCCAGATATCGAAATTATAAAAACTGTTCTGAAATGTATGGACATATACCAAAATATATTACATATTGATTATAGTCAATAGACGCGAAACAAAAAAATATAGCCGCTTAAATAGAACACTAAAATATGGTCAACTTTTTGAAATATAAAGCCGATTATTTCGAATTGTACGAAAGATATATAAATTATAAAAACTGATTTGAAATGCAGAGATATAGTAGAAAAATAAATATCACTGACATTTGTGGTTATTTTTACTTTGCACGAAGATAACTGGGCCTGAACCATTAGAAATGATGAAAATCTTGATTTTCAAAAAAGGCCATAAAGTCCAAACCTTTTTTCGGACGATATTTTGAGTGGCATTTTTGGAATCTACGTATAAAATGGGACTCAATTTAGAAATTTCAGCCCAGGGGCAAACAAAGACCTTAATTTTGTTACATAGTGTAATATACTATTCTTTTCTCTTGCCGGCGTGAACTCAATGAAAATCGTAAACAAGCTAAAGGTAAAATCTCTTGGCAATAAATGTATTTTTCAATATACCTTGATATAAAACATGAATACTCTCAATTTAATTGGGGCTATGATGTCATGGGAAACTATGGCACTTCTTTCTTGAAATAAAAAAATTAACGGAGTCAAAGTTAAAAACCTCTTCTTAATATCTTTATCTAAGAAGATATTTGTTATTATATTAAAGAAATCACAGAAGAAAATGTTCTATAAGGAGCAAAACTGAAATGTAATCCCTATCGGTAAGTCTACTCCTTATATTGACCAATATATATACCTATATATGTATATTTATATATACCAACAACCCTTTCTTTGGAGTTATATTTCATTCTGCATTCTCAAATTCACACATATAAATTGGTTCAACCTATATATATATATATAGCAATTTAATAAATATATACACGTGCAAAATATACCTACTATGCATCCCTTATCAGGGGGTTAAAAAACAGCCTTGATATATTATCGGTAACACAAAATACATATTTTATGTGAAGCCAAAATACAAATACTTTATAAGCCATATAAATAAAAATATTTTGATATTGCATTTAACACTTCAATAAAGAGTAAAATATACTTTGTGAGCTCTTGCATTGACTGTAAACTACATATATATTTGAAAGATTTATTATTTCCTTACTGATATATTTAGAAAAAAACCCTCTATATTGTGTATTAAAATTTGATACTTCTGTTTGTAAAAGTCTAGAAATAGAAAATAAATTATAAATATAACGAAGGAATCATTTATATATATATATACATATATATATCATTAGAAATTTTTTATTATTTTATTTTTGCCCCTTGTTTCGTTCAACCAATCACATTTTGAAAACACGACTTATTTCTTATTCTAAGGGATTAAATAAAAGAAACAGGGAGACGATCCCAATGATTCCTTCTCAGAGACTCACGGAAAGACCATATTTGACCATAGACCATAATTTGATGTCTCAATTAAATTAATCAGTCTTCCGTGTTTTCATTTCGAATGGGTAAACTCACTCAAATACACGATTCGAACGAAATCCATATTCGAAATGTGTCATTAAAGAATTATCACAACTCTATGATATATATATATATATATATATATATATATATTAGTTTCCTTTGGTTTAAGGCAAAGCTTAAAACAGTCGACCATTCACTTTTTATACTAAAGTGATGCTATTAAATAACACTCATAGAGGTTTATCAAATTATAATATTATTATACATTTTAATAGTACCTTGAAATAGAATCAAATAAGCATTTGCAATCATTCAATTGCTTGTTTTAGCCAATGTTTTAAAATAAGACCTCAAAAACTTTCTCCCATTTGTCTCTAAGGATCTGCCTCATAAACAAATAAATATTTTTATATGCATCAGTCTATTGGGCAGTAAGTCTCAGTGATTTGTCTAATTCCTTGATTCCTATACATATATAGGAATATTAACTCCAATTTATATAAGAAAATCAGCCTTCTTGATGCATAGAGCTCTTAGCGAAAATTGCCTTTAAGATGGAAGAAAATATTATACTTATATAATATAAATATGGCAAATGCATATTCATTTTCTATTCGTTGCAGACTTTGGAATTTTTTTGGCTCTCTTTTTTTTTGTTTTTGAGAAAGATGCCTTTTTATAAGCTTATCTCCTCATCACTTTGCATATTTAAAAAGATATATATTATTTCTTGCCTGGCTTAATTAAGATTAATACTTAATGTTGCTATGACAGAGAAAAGAAATAATATATACCTGTTTGTTTGTGATGCTCCACTACTTTTTTTGAAATGAGATACTGAGATTGAATTTATATTGTAATAAAATATATAAAGCTGTGTTTTCTCCATATTATAATAAATACATATATACGATTTATAAGAGCTAAAACTATCATCAATTATAGTATCAGTCTTAAGAAAATTATACTTACATATGGTAAGTAATGGGTGGAACCATTATTTGTCAAAAAGTTGTAAAAGTCATCAAAGTCTAGGAATATAATTAATTACCATAAACTATATATATTTTTCGTTAATGAATTATATTTATTATAATGAAATACAAAATATGATTATAAATATTGTGGATGTATCAACTCAAAAACGACATAGAAACTTATAATTTAAATAATGTGTTCTTTCATTTTCCTTAAGGAGTATCAAACATCATCGACAATATGAAACATACTTCAATTTCTTCAAAAATATATAATTTTTGTAAAGGAAATATTTAATGAAATGTTTTTTTTGGTACCTCAGTACAACAATTTATTTTCCACCAAATCTGTTACATTGTCAAATTTTTACATCATTTCATTAACATATTTTAATAAAATAATTAAATACTTAATAATATTATCTGAAGGGACTATTCTTGAACAAGGAAAATTATATATAAGGAACTAAGTTTTGTTGTAATAAAATTAACTTCATTACTTTGTGGGCCCAAATATAAATATGACAATTCTTTAGGACATAAAATAAGTTTAAGTTTGTTGTAAAATATGTTTGATAATGTACTGATAATTTTTAAAATAAATGAACACTCGACTGTAAAATGATTTAGAGTTTCAGTCTTTTCTTTGCAAAAGAAACATATCCTTTCAGCGTACGACTTACCATGTATGCTTCCTAGAGACAGCGTCCTCGAAACTATCCTTTAATTTAACATGGAGCAGTCAAACTGAGTATTGTTGAGGCATTTGAACACATCAAAGAATGATGAAGTGTTTTTGATATGTGTATTAAAATAATTTAGGATATATAATTACATATATACGCTTTCATCAGTTATAGGATTAAGACATAGGGAAATTAAGATATATAAATAATGGCTTTCAATATCTCCGTTTTTGTAACCCTTTGTGATTGTTCTTTTATAGTTATGTTTTTATTGTATATTATTTCTGTTCCGTTGAGTTTTGGTCTTTAGATAGATTAGTTTTAAACAATAATGTTTATTTTTGTATTTTTTCACGCAACTCTTTTTATTATTGTATTTTATGAGATACAATTTTAAATAAAGACTATTGCAAAAATAACAAATAATATCTCATAGGTGTCTGTTGTCCTCTTTATCCTCCATCGAAAATTGTTTATGGCAAGCAAAACAATAATAACTCATATTGCAGTATATATTATATTTTCAATCTGCAATAAATTAGCGTATAAAACCATCTGTTTACCTTGAGAACAAAAAAAAACAATAAATAAGGATAAGGGGCTTTTTCCAAGAATTATTTAAATTTGTTTTATACGGCAAAGCTCTTTTTTAATAGCTGCAAATTGTACCTTCCTATCTGCTTGTTAATACATATCGTAATAGAAATCAGGAGTGTATTCATGTTTGCATGTAATTGAGGATGATGATACAGGGGGGGTATTATGGGTTTTCTTTTGATAAGGAAGAGTCGTTTACTATGCAAAATAGGGGTTTTTCATTAGAAAAATTATCACATTATACATGGTTATTAAGGGGATTTTAAATGCAGTTCCTAGAAAGCACTTGTGTTCACAATCAATGAGAAACCAGGGGCAGTAAAAGTTTTGCAATTAGTGAGGATTGGTAAGCTGTATTGATAATGTAGTGGTAAAGGAGTTAATACAGATATATTTTTTTTCGTTTCTCCTTTATTGTTTAGATAATATTTATAAGATTATATAAGAATATATATATAAGTAAAATAAACATTATAATTTATAATAAAAACCTAAACAAGAGGTTGCATATCAATAAAAATATCATAAGAGTAGCTATTTAAAGTATTTCATTATTTTTTTCATAATTTAACAATATTCTTGTGATGTTGAAGGATAAAATTTGATGACGTTACTCGTAAGAACCCATGAATTCTCGGTGACGGAGGGGTTTTGAGAGTGAGGGCGGCGTATTGGGCGGCAGCAGAGAGCATCACAGATCGAAGAATAGACGGTTTTATAATTTATTTTTTTGTCAAACAACTCGCTATGTAGGCTTTGGAGTTTGACGGAGCAAATTATATTGCTTGACTTTTAATTAATGCAGATATTGGAATGAAAATTTCGACTTTAATGCTTATTAAAATTTGTTAAGGCTCAGTATTTTAATAAGATGGGTTGGAGCGAGCTAAAAGACCATTGAAGTAGATTTTATTTCAACTATAAGGACATTTCACTCACAAATAATATCCTTCATTCGGTTCATATGTCACCACGAAAAAAATATATTTTAATCAATTAATGTTAAATATTATGTAATTTATTGTATTTTTTTTTGTTTTTTAATTGTAAAACAACTTTGGAATTAAATAAAATGTCAGCTCACAACGCTATTCGAAAAAATTATTTTGATTTCTAAGTCTTCATTGTTAGATCTTTTTTCTTTGTTATAATCTCTGAGTTAACACAACTACCTATGTGTTTAAAAATGTTTGTTTTTCTACCAATAGATCCTCTTGCAAAAATATATATTTTACAATAAGTTACAGTATGTTCAAATTGTTATTATTTAAAAATTCAATATTCCGTAGTAATTGTATATTACCCAAAATATCAATTGTACTATACTAAAAAACTAGTTTTTGATGTCTTCAATATTTTTTTGTAGACAAACATATTATAAAATACAATAAATGATTTTTTTTCGGTTATATAATTCTTTATTATGTTATCAAAAAGGATTAAATAGAATGTAACAACAAATAACAATACAATAAATGATTGATCAATCTAAATTACGTTTATCAAACAAATATATATATATTATTCATCTTACTTTATTATTATCTTCTTACTTTCAGGTTGCTATGTTCAGGGTAAACACTACGGACGTAATGATGTCTATCGAACAAAATGCTTTATTTGCTCCTGCACCTGCAATCCGAATCAAGAGTCCTTGCCATGTCGTTTTAAAGAAGAGCATTGCACCAAGACCTGTTCAAATGCATCACAGAAGGAGCTGCTGGAAGCCTTTTTGTTCTAAGAATGTTAAAATATTCTTAATTGTATTTTATACTTTTTTTAATTGTCAAAGTGTGTACAATTATAATATTGATATGGAATAATAAATTGACTTGCTTTTTGATTAGATATAGTACATATATATGTAGGTTTTGACTTGTTTTATTGCTTTGTTTTTTATAGATAAGCCCCCACCCGTCTTCATATGTATAAGTCTTCGGACCAAATAATAAACAGTTTCACAATTTTGCATAAATCACAACAAGGATACATCCAGCTTTTATATTAACTTTATTTATTTGCCTCATCACTAACGAATCCAACTCCCGTTATATATATTTAAATAAAAACAAAGGCAAATACAATATGCGGCACACAATTCTTTATAAAACACAAATATGTTCTTGACCTTCAGAAAATACAAAACCTGTCCACGCTCAATTTTTCCCAGCGACTCCTTTGGGGAAAAAAAGGCAGTACATAGCACTATAAGCAAATTTATATTATAAGCATTACTATATTTTCATGGCTAGTATTCCTTCTGATAAAGTTTTTGTACATATACAAGCGATATCTGAATTTTATGAATGACTATCATATATAACCATATCAATTGGTAAGGAAAATTGATCTTTTGAGCACCCCCCCCCCCCCCTCAAACCATCATAAAGGTAGAAGGAAAGTAAAAACGAAATGTATGTATCAATATATAAAGTAATCTACTTTTTGGGATACTCCATGCCTTCTATGTCTATACCCTATAGATATAAATATATTCATAAAGTGCTGACCAAATACTTATAGAGGAAAGGTTGAAATGATGTTTTTAATCCTGAGAGGCTTAAAATATCTTGCATTTTTATAATACTTAATATCCAATAAGTTCATATTCGGCTCTTCTTACAATAAAAATGTAGCCTAATTGTTAAAAGCTAGATTTATAAATAAGGTTTGATTCTTTAATTTTCTTTATGAGCATGTCAACCATTTACGTTTATGACCTGAGAGAATGTGGAATCGTTGCAACATATATGAAGCTTTGTGACCAGTTTACATTTCGGACGGAGGCGCGAGGCAACCATGTCTGCAGAGGGCAGTGAAGAAGTTATGCGACACGAGCTCTCCGACCAACTCTAAAGTTCTGCGACATGAAGGTATCGCAGCCGGAAAGCTTTACATTTTCAAACTTATTTTTCATCCATAACGGAAATGAAATAAACTACACACAAACCCAGACAGACATATTTCTCTGAAGATAATTCAAAATATATACATTATATTCCTTATAACTTCAAAGTCAATCAATCAAGGATTGGAAAGGCTTCTTTAAAAATGTTTTAACAATCTCAAAATAAACATAACTTTGTAAAATTCACAATTGGAGGAATAACTTTTGATTTTAAAAAATTACAGACTTGCATATAATTTGGATTAATCATTTTCATGAGAACGTGAGATAAAGTTAATTATTTAAAAACATGCATGTTTATGATGTGAATTTACATAATAAATAAGTAAAAGTAAGCAATAGAAAGGTAAATTATAACATTAAAGTAAAATATATCAAAATACTACAAAAAAAGTATGTTTGTTGAAAACGTTCAGATGTTATGTTATTTTTAGTCTCATTAAACCTATTGAGTTTGATGATACATGAATGATCCTTCAAGTTGTTTTGTGCCCAAATTGTTCGATACTTTTGATCCTTTTTCAAATCTTTTAGTACGCCACAATCCTGAGAAACTAAATAGCTGTTATAGCTGCGTATGTAGGCGTAGTTGTACTGATTATTCACATAATTATTTATATTTTTTTTGTATTTCATTTCTTATAAGGGTTGAAGTACCTGCGTAAATTATTACATAATAGACATTATAATCTAAAATTTGCACTCCCAGCATAAGAATATTAAAAATAAATTCAAACTTATTAAGCTTTCATAAGAGGCAATTTTGATACTCAGGTTAGGTTCTATCATGCCAGGTCTGATAATTTTGAATACGGGGAGGTCGTACACATTCTTGCCGGCGAGACATAGCGAGTTCATTGAGATAGTTCTTGAGAGAGACATCTCCATAACACGGTTAAGGGGATGGGGGCGTTTGATGCCCTTTCGAGGGAACCGTTCGTAACCGTCTGCTGGTAGGAGACGATGTGGTTGATATTCATTATCTAGACGTTTAAAAAAAAAAATTGTGCATCACGCATTTAAATATAGTGTATAAATAAATCTTAAAAAAATTTCTATGAAAACCTTAGGTATCATCTAAAATTTAGAAAAAAATACTTAACAAAACACTAAAAACATTTATAAAACTGGAGGCATATATACACTCAGAGAGTGTGTACCTCCGCCGATCCCCACAACATTCCATCAAGCATTCTCCCTTTCACACGCCCAATTTTCTATCTCTAATCATTGTTTCCTCTTTGTTAGCTCATTTTGCATATTAAAAAAGCACTCAGAGACGGGAAGAGGAAGAAGTTTAAGCTACGTCACTGGGTTAACATAGTCCTGAGCTGGTATATGAACAATAATACGTCAATGAATATTTTTTTAGCGTTTGTTCTTTCCTACTCCTGAATAGAGACCCATTTCATTTAGTATTTTGCTCATTTTGCATATTATAAAAGCACTTAGAGATGCCAAAATTTAATCACTTGTTTCTTTTGGCATTTCCAACAACTCCACAAAGTTTTATTTGAATCCGTTCAGTACTTTTTGAGTTATCTGCTGACAAACAAAAAAACAAACAAACAAACGCCAGTGAAAACAATACCTCCTTCGGCGGAGGGTAACAATGCCATGAATAAATAGTCAAATAAAACTCTAGCATCCTCTTAAATTTTTTAAATGGCTGTAAGACTTTGTTGGGAAATACTTAATTTCTTTTGATGCAAAGTCCAAGAGTCGTTAATAGGGGAAGGAATTTTTAGAGAAAGAGCTCCATATCTGGCAGCAGCTGCTAAAATGATTGCCCGAAGATCTTCGGAACTTAAAAAAGTCGCCCCTGATCAGTTTGCTTGCTATTCGGGCTTTTGCATTTATATAGGATACTCGATTGCTTTCGAGACAGCGGATTGGTTGGTTTTCCTCTTGTTGAGTCCAAACAACACAACTGCTTTAATTATATTTTCTTTGGACCTCTCCATTCCTTTCACGTTCAAAACAATGAATCGTTTAAGAACGGAGACAAAAGGACAGTCTACAAAGGCGTGTAGCGTGTTGTTATTCAACTTGCCACAGTCTTTGCAATGTGTGCTGAATATTATACATTTGGAAGAGATCTTCAGTTGAGACGTGAATTTTCTTCCATCATGTATTCCCATGAGAGACCGTTCTATTCTCAATGGCCAACTGTTCGGGAGTTTGAGCAGCCTTATATAGTATTCTGTTATTTTTTTAACCTCACCGTGACTACTCGGGAGCGTCATTTTTAAATGGTAGGGACATGGCATCAAATGCATTTTTGCTGCCCTTAATAGGAGGTATTTAAATCTCCCATCTTTGAATGGGTGTGCACGATGAGACGAATTTATAGACAAAGTGCCGTTAGCAATAGCCCAATCCTCAAGTTTATCTGGACTCTCAATATTCTTGAAGAAGAATGGCCTATGGGCATTTTGGCGAATGATGTCCACAGTTGAGTCACTGTTATAAATAGGGACGCAACTCCAAACAATTCTTTGAGCCGCTGCCCATACTTCAGAGAGTGTCCTGGTAACATTGTTTGTAAGGTATGTACCAAACATTAATCTATTAAATAGATCGCTATGTGAGACAGAATATCTCCATTCCTTTTCTGGAAACTTTGCCAAGTTGATAAATATTTTTATATATTTTTTGGGTAAGATTGTTGAAAGTTTTGTTAATCCTCCCCCGATAAGGAACCTCGGCCGTTTTATAGCTTCAATGTATCTCTTATGAAAGAGAACAGAAAGCCATTTTTTTTTCTTCTTGAATAGCATTTTCAGCTATCGAGGGGGATACAGTGGCTTTGTACAAAACAATTGGGACGACCTGAGTATGTAAAGGTCAATCCTTTTCTGTAAATTAAACCCCCACCATATGTTTATACGGTTGTTTACCCAAGAGGATATTTTGTCCCAGTTGTTGATGGGTATTCCTTCGGATCCCCACTCAATTCCTAATATAGAAACTTTCCTTTTTATTTGGTATTCAGCTATGCTCTTTTCTTCCAAGGGATCCCATGGCCCTTCAGGAAGAACGAATGTTTTAGAGCGATTCAGCTCCAACCTAGATCTCTCCTTGAATTTTTCAAAAGCATTCAGTAGGACTTCGATTCTCTTATTGAGCTGTTTCTCTGAGTTTGCTTCTACA
Source organism: Caligus rogercresseyi (assembly GCA_013387185.1). Classification (NCBI taxonomy): domain Eukaryota; kingdom Metazoa; phylum Arthropoda; class Copepoda; order Siphonostomatoida; family Caligidae; genus Caligus; species Caligus rogercresseyi. Next base: position 20,060,513 of record CP045897.1, read on the forward strand.
GTTAGTGTGACATCGTCTGCGTAAAGATTGACAAGATATCTATCTTCTGCAAATTTAACGCCAAAACCACTGTATTTGCGAGTCAATAGGACCAATAGTTCTTCTATAGCTACCACGAAAAGAAGAGGAGCAGAAGGGCAGCCCTGGCGACAGCTCTTTTTTAGTGCGATTGACTGGCTTTCGTGATCTCCAATCGAGATCACTGAAGATCCATTGAACAAGAGCGCTCGAACTGGATTGAATAAGCACTTTGGGAGCAAATATTTTACTGCTCGAAGAATCTGCACGTGAGAAATGAGCTCAAAAGTCTTTTTTAAATATATACCTATAACAGCTCCAAAAATAAATTCTCCCTCACAGCCTAAATAGCTACTTATATATTGCGAGAAGCGTCAGCTATATTTCTATGCTTCAAAAAGCCCGTCTGAGGCACCCCTATATTTTTGCACAACTCCGGTTCCATATTTTGGGCCAAAATACCCGAAAGAATTCTATAAGAATTGTTGAGGATTGTAATTGGTCTCCAGTGGTTGAAATTCGTTCCGTTTCCCTTCTTGGGAACAAGAACAATTCTTCCCTTCGTAATGTGTTTAGGAAGTCTACCCCTCGTCTTCATCAACTCTCCCAATCGAAGAAAGAAAGGAGCTACTTCATTCGGAAAGAGATTATAAAATTCTCGTACTATTCCATCAATACCGTAGGCCTTCTAATCTTTTAATTTTTTCTAAATATAAGAAATGATGTAGTCTTGAGTAAAGATTCTGCATTTTACGAAGCTCTTTTTCCTTGGAAAGTTAATCCTGTCGGCTCTAACCACTTCCCGAAAGCGGTTATAGAAGTAGTGTAGAATGTCATTAGGCTTAGTAATCTTTTTGCCTTCATGATGGATTACACTTATGGACATAGCAGAGTACTTATCGCGACATTGTAAATTCTTTAAATGTATGTTTGACTGGTTTTCTTAAGAAACTTTTTCTGCCATCTCAGCCTCAACAACTTCCGCTATCCTATAATCCTATTTATTAAATGCTTTGCATGATACATTTCTGTATTATAACAAAAATAAATAGTTATTATTTTTGACTTTAAAAAGATGCAAGAAAAAGCAAAGTCTTCTTTAAACTTCATGATACTTCAGCGGTTGTATAAACAAAACATCAAGTCTATACTTATGGTTCATATTTTGGCAATTTTCTCAAACTTGTCAAAAGTTTTTCATTTTCTTTATTTTATGTCGTATAATCAGTGATGGTCAGATATGAGTATAGAAAATAAACAATATATTTTTCTTTTGACATTAAGGGACTAAATAATTATTTATCTAAACAACTTTGAATATACGTACAATTGTAATATTATAAGAACAACTATAACTATCTACTGAAACATGTGTATTGTACAATAATTTATAACATAATCAAAATATTAATAGCGATATATAAATAACACATATATAGATGAGCACCAAAATGTAATAATAAGCAATGCCGTATCAGGTCCATAAGGTATTACATCCCTTCACTCTTGTACATTTGCTGCCGATAAAGTCAAGTATTTTCCTTCAAGTTCCAAATCTATAACTAAAACTATAAGCATTATTTTGTAGCCGAGAATCCGTCTTCAAATATATTTACATATAAAAAAGAGTTTTTATTTAAGATATTTTTCAATAGTCGTTGTTCTACTGTGAAGTTATAATTTAAAACTATAATATCAATTTAAGTTTATTTTTACGCACTTTTAACGTTTTAAATTGAAAAAGTATCCTGAGCCTTTATACAAACAAAAAACCCACCATGTATAGATACTTTTTTTCCTCTGACCTTCACAGATAACTTAAATATTTAAGTCAATTCTCAATACAAAGTATATTTTTATTTCTTCCTCTGCCTTCACACACTTTGTGTTTATTTTACAAAAAAAGTAAACAACCTACGCAATTCTTATTGAGGGATTTATTACTTTCGAAAAGCCTGGCCTCTATAGCAATCCTATGCATAGGACAACTATTATTATTACTCTTTGTGTGCTGTTGTTGAAAAAACATATAAGACTTTGTATAAATAGAAGAGAATAAGCAAAAAAGAGCTTTCAAGGCCTCCTATAATTATTATCATCTGTGGTCAGCAGGACTTTCCCATATAAAAAAATACATATATATTTTGGCTGGCCTCAAATTCTTTGCATATTTTAATTTTATTTAAGAATGCTTTTTTACTTATTGAAGAAACTAAATATGTACCCAATATTTTTGTATTGTGAAATTAATGGAAATACTTTTAGATGCTGTACGTAAAAGAAGATGAAGAAGATTAATTATTTTTTATTATGGGTTGAAGAAGTAAAATATTTATCGAAAATATATACTTTGTGCTGGTATAGGTACAAAATAGATAACTCTTCTTCGATTATTGGATTTTTTGTCGTCATTGATCATGCTGGATTAAGTACTAAGTTGTTGCCCGTAATTAGAAGATTAGAGATTAAACACGTAGAGGAAAAAGTTTCATGATAGCAAGATATTTGTTAGCAAAAAGCTTTCTTTATTTGATTGTGTCGCACAAATAATGTATCTCTATTTACTCTTCTTGTTTTGTAATTCAAAGCTTTAGAAAGCTAATTCGGGTAATAATGATTAACCCCCTTTCAGTGATTTGTTCAGCAAATTTATACTAATTTTGTTAAGCATAAACCTAAATTTAAACATCAACTCTTGCTATGAATATACATTTTGAGACTTCAATTCAACCCAAACTTTGAGTAAGAGATGGAGTTTAACTTGTTAAAGGGCGAAGGAAACGTTATTTTCATTTCGCCTTCATCTGCATCAAAGAGTCGTTATAAAATACTTTATCCCGAATTAAGAACTAATATACCCCAAGATAAAAAAGTAACATAGATAGTACTTAAATAAAATTTAGCACTTCAAAAAATTCATTATAACATTTTTAGAATTCCTAGATATATTTGAAAACAAATAAAGCTTTTAAATGGGCATGGCATTGTATAACAAAGGGGATTCCTTAAGATGTCTATTAAAACTATATATTTAAGTCAAAAGTCTCTGTAGAAAGAGTGGACAATAAAGTGACTGTCTTATTCCTTTGTATTCTGATTGTGTTTTAATTTGGGCCCCTTAGGAGAGGATCCATTACAGCATAAATTTGAATGTTTTAAGTGAAAAATACTTTAATAAATAATAAAAATATATAAACATATAAAAAGAACTCAGTGAATTCCCTGAAGGGAGATTTTGAGCAATCTTTGCAAGAATAATTGGTTTGAGGGCTTTTTTAGATATGACTTTCACTTAACGCTGAGTAACATTAGGTAGAAGAGAACAATAGAAAATCTTATACCTAGAAATGTAAGAATTCCAGAATAACTAATCATTCACTGCTATAAATATTAATCAAGATTCATTAAGTAAGGAAGCATTGGCTCCCTTCCCATACGTGCAAATGCAATTCCATATGCACATTAATGGTGCATATTTTGAGCATATATAAATATATATATTATCAGGGATTGCCTCTCTCCTGCCAAGCTTTTTAGAAATGAGATGCTTTTAGTGTAATGGATCATGGATCACAATTACAACTGCTGTATGAAGGCTTTCTAGGCAGGATAAAGAATTATTATTATTATTTTATAATATTCCTACGAAAAAATGAGCACTCAAACAAGATTTTTTTTGTAATAATTTACATATTGTTCAAAGGTATATGCAAAGCACTTAGGCACCTAATATGATACTAGATTTGATGGACTCATTTATTACCTATATATTTTGTATTATTATTATTATATCCACGATACAAATAACTACAAAAAACAAATAGGGGAAAAACATGAGGGATTTTAATTATTAGTACAATCAATATTTGGTAATAATACTACAAGTGTATATATATATTACTTATGTATAGCTAAAAGGGCTTTATATATATATATATATATATATATATATATGATAAAAAATATTTTACTTATTTCAGCAAAAAGTATTGAGTATGAATAAAAACAGTTGTTATGAAAGACGTAGATTCGACTCCCGATATCAATATTAATCATCCTAATTTTAATAGAGTATCTCAGGTGCTTTGAATTAATTATATATGGTTTACTTATTCATATCCCACAGGATGCGATTTCATTCAAGTTAAAGGCAAAAATTTAATGAAAATTAATAAAACTGTTTTTGAAATAAAGGTTGGTTATATTGTTATTGATCAAAAGTGTATATTGTAAGTCCATCTAAATAAGTAAATTGATTGATTTGATTGTACCTAAATGAAATCAATGCATGAATGGGAGAGAAAGAGAGAACATCTTTGATTTTCCTCAAAGCATTTAAGATACTATCTAAGATGAGCTGTCAATCCTATAATGTATTATCTGGATATAGTTTCTTATAATAATGACTCTTTTTTTATTACTCTCTCTCTCTCTTTGTGTTATCCGGTAGCATCATTAAGGAAAGATAAATCACAGCGACGAATAACTTCTACACAATAAGCTTTTATTGGATCGTAATTTTGGTAGGTAAGAATATTATGCTGCATCTTTAATAAAATTTTCTGCAAAAAAAATAATCATTATATTATCATATCAATCAATCATCAATCAATCAATCTATCTATCTATCTATCTATCTATCTATCTATCTATCTATCTATCTATCTATCTATACTATCTATCTATCTATCTATCTATCTATCTATCTATCTATCTATCTATCTATCTATCTATCTATCTATCTATCTATCTATCTATCTATCTATCTATCTATCTATCTATCTATCTATCTATCTATCTATCTATCTATCTATCTATCTATCTATCTATCTATCTATCTATCTATCTATCTATCTATCTATCTATCTATCTATCTATCTATCTATCTATCTATCTATCTATCTATCTATCTATCTATCTATCTATCTATCTATCTATCATCTCTATCTATCTATCTCTCCTCTCTATCTCTCTCCTCTCTCTCTCTATATATATATTTATATATGTATATATATATATAGAAAAAAGTCATCACACATTAATCATAAACAATTAACAAAGATAAAAGCACAAAACAATAAAATATACTAAATTAACAACAAAACTAGTAAATATACTTAAGTATACTTTTTAACACAAAATGTTTTGTTGTTCTAAAATTTAAATTAGATATAATTTATATAAAATTAGAAAGTTTATTTTATATGATTTTGTTGTTATGGGAATGTTTGTTTGTTCATGTTTTTTATTATTGTTTTGATACATTGTTAGGAATTATGTTAGGCTTAGGTTGGGAGTATTAATTTTAGTCTATAATGTTTAATAATATATATTGTTTTTTATAACTACTCTAAATAAATAAAGTAAAAAAAAAAAATAAAAATATTTGAATTTATTATTTCTTTAAAATTGTTACTATAACTGAACACTTGAATTCTATTTGTTACATAAATAAAAACATAAATAAAAGTGTATATAAAAATCAACGATGATGCATAGTAAAAACTATATAAATAAGCATTTTAGCTTAAAATTTTAGTATTGATGATGAAAGATCATGTTTAAGAATCACATGTTTATATATGAGTAAAAACTTTAAAGGAATTCTTAAAATATTTTATAAGTCTTCTGTAGATTAGTTGAAAATATGTGAGATTCCGGGATAGTACTTAGTCACACGTTCATGAAGTGTCATAAGCAGAGGGAATTTTTATGTCTAAATCTGCGTACCGAGCTGTGGCAAATACCATTATTGACATTAATTCAGGTGGATTAATCGGACTATCTGTAGTCATTCTGCTGGCAATTAAATATTTCACCCGAGGAGGGCAAAATTTATGGTTTTTGCTGTTTTCCAAGACCAAAGAGTACTGTCGCTTTGCAGTATTTGGATGCCTTTACGTCTTCCATGCCTTTTACATCGAGAGAAATAAACTTTTTTTAAATATTGATCATATAACAGTCCACAAAGGCTTGAAGTAGTGAGTTGTATAGAACTACACAATATTTGCATGGGAGATCGGCCGATATTTGAAACTGGGCGGTGAACTTCCTCTCATTCGATATTGGAGATCCGATTGTATAAAAGGGGTTTAATATGTCAAATGATTAAACTAACATGCCAGACAATACGCATTGATAATGATGGATTTTTCATTATAAACAGATCTTTGAATTGATCCATTTAAAAGCATCATAGCATCGTGTATGGCTTTGCACAGGTAAGCAGTGAATTGTTTTTCTTTAATAATTTTTATATATAGATATGATGTCTAGCCTTTTTTAAACTGGAGCCTATCAATAATTTATTTCCCATAAATTAAAAAAGCTAAAAAATCATATTTTCTGGTCATTAGTATTATAGAAAATTTAAGGTTAGATTGCGTTCAAATATTTTTAAATAATACATTGTATTATTGTGTATATATGCATCGATAATCATTATACAGTTTAAAACTATTGATTTTTGTTAGGTTCGTAATTTCATTGATCGCAGTTGGCTTCACTCACAAATCAGGTTTTCAAGAAAAGTCAGGGCAGTAAATATGAACTACAATGTTCATTTATGTATTTTCGCAACTGCCCTGAATGGTTTTACTCTGTTTCTGTATATAATTTTAGTGTATTTTATTTTACACTGTATAAAATTTGAAGTCAACCGAATAAAATGTTTTTTAACTTTAAAAAAAAAAAAAAAAAAAGTAGTACAATTTTTTTGAGAGGTTGAGTGATTGATATTTGTCATGTGCCATATAAGCAAAGACGTTAAAGCTAAATGATACTCTTTGAGTAAGGAGTATCATTCGCTGAGAATACATGACATTTGGTCAAATTGCTTTATATAGCCAGGGCTCATGGAACATTGTACAAACAACTTCAAGTTTAAATGGCCAAAGAGAAACAACGATTCTCTCCGCTTATTAGTTTTCTATAACTAAATATCTTTATGGGTTGTTATACTTACATATAATAACTATTTTAAATGATTTTGAGGTAATATATATATATATATATATACTCATATATAAATATATATATATATCATGACTTGTTGACGTTCACAAAAAATTGTCGTTCGTCGTTCCTTTGTCGTTCGCCAAAAGTTATCGTTTGTCGTTGATCGTTAATTTAAATTGAATCGTCGTTTGTTGTTTGCCATTCAGTAAAAAAATTGACAACAGTTTTTTTAGAAAGAAATTTCTGAAAAAAATTGACGACGTTTTTCTTAAAAAGAAATTTCTGAAAAAAAGTGATGATGTTCTTTTTAAGAAAGGAAATTTGTCCCATGAAAATTAAAAATCTTTGTCTTTTTTGGCGCCAAAAACGAACGACGAGCGATAAGGAATTTTCCTTATCGTTCGTCGTTTGTCAAAAACTTTGTCGTTCATCGTTCGCAACCGACAACAAATGAACGATAAATCAACAAGTCTGATATATATATGTATATATATATATTGTATAGAATGTGAAATAGAGTTTCACCTGTTTTTTGCAATAAGAAAATATGTCTAACAAATTGTCATAAAACATTGAAATGAAGAAAAAAAGATGTATGTAAAGTATTAAATAATTTTCATATGAATTTAAATAAAGGGTTATTTATAAACTAATTCATATTTTTCAAAGTCACGTACCTTGCATAAAAAGTTTCATCTCAAAAAGAAATCTCTTTGATCATGACTTATGTATAAGAACAAGTCAAAAACATTTAAATTTATTGCCTTATCATTTATCATGTCTTTAAGCAAGCATTGAAAATATTTGGTAAATTAAAGTTGAGTCTATTTGATTATACTTCAATGCATTTCGTATTATTTTCATAATCGTAATGGCTTTATTCTCTTTCGAGTTGTCAATTTAATACAAATTGTTTTATGTAATTTGTGAAAAATGATATTGTATGCATTATGTTTTATATTTAGAGTCGCTCTTATTATGCTTTCATGTTAATAATATTGTGAAGTTAATTTAATTTTATTGAATGTTTTTTGGTTAAAAACATTTTACTTTAAGCTGTGAAAAAAATATTGTGCAAAAATAAAATTCACTAAAATTATATACACGAAACAGAGTTAAACTATTCAAAGTAGTTTGTGCGAATACATAAATGAACATTTTACTTAAAGTATATATATATATATTAGACCTGTTCAATTTAACACTTTTCTTTAAAAACATTCAAATAGATGCTTTTCTGGTTCTCCAAGGCTAAATAATCGAGAGGAAAAATATTTTTAAATTTGGGCCGCCGGAATGCCTGCCGCATGGGCCATTTAGGGCGGCGCCAATGAAAGTTAAGTTTTATGATGATATAGTAGTCCAAATGAGATTTAAAGAAAAAATTATTTAAAAAGGGTATGACAAACAAAACTATTTTATTTAAAAATGCAATTGTTTTTTTTAAATTTCAAGTTTATTTAGTAACCGCTACATATATAGAAACCCATGTTTTAAGAAGCTATGCAAGTACGTCGTCTACATAGATTTCAACATTGAAAGGAAGGAAAGTATTTTTAAAACTAAATTTTTAAACCTTTTTTCCTAAACTATTTATTAATTTATAAAATACGCTATATATTAGGTATATATGATACAAAAAGAACTGCAGGTTGGAATACTGCATTTTTTCAAGAGAAAATCTACATCTTCATAAGACATATCCTTGCCATCCATTGTGCTTGTGAAAAGCGCCTGATTTGTCCATGGATTCTCGAGTAAGTTTTGTCTCAAACGTATAAGACACAATCGTCCACTTCTCTATAATCAGCTCTAGACTGGTCTTGTCAAGGTTTTTTTTCTCAATTGCAGTTGTATTTGCCTTTAATCCTTCCATTCTTGCTCCACTTCGTCTAAAGTATTAGGATTCTGTTATCCAAAGTATTCCAATTATCCTTCACGTAGCTAAAACTATTGTTGTTTGACTTTTACTCTTGCCAAAAAGAGTATCACGTACTCCTCCAATTTAATTTTTGGAAATGGATGGCGAAAAGCAAATAAAACATATTTTTGCCAAGTTTTTCTCAATTATTTTGCCGAACCCTTCCTTTGTTTTCCTTTGTTTATATGTCTAAAAAGTAAGTAATTTAAACTGCGCATATCGGTTGGTATCATATATACCTATATATTATAGCGTATTTTTATAAAATTCCTAATTATTTTAGGAAAAAGGTAAAATTTTAGTTTTAAAAATAATTTTCCTTCCTTTCCAATGTTGAAAATATGTGTAATACGACGTACTTGCATAGCTCTCTTAAAAATGTGTTTCTATATATGTAGTCGGTTACTAAATAAACTTGAAATTTAAAAAACAAATTGCATTTTTAAATAAAATATGTTTTGTTTGTCATACCCCTTTTGTTTAATAATTTTTGCTTTAACTCATTGGACTATATATCATCATAAACTTAACTTTCATTGGCGCCGCCCTAAATGGCCCATGCGGCAGGCATTCCGGCGGCCCAAATTTTAAAAATATTTTTCCTCTCGATTATTTAAGCCTTGGAGAACCAGAAAAGCATCTATTTGAATGTTTTTAAGAAAAGTGTTATTTTTGAACAGGTCTAATTATATATATT
>CP045897.1:20070205-20099980 GCA_013387185.1 Caligus rogercresseyi
GATTTGGGCTGCCTAGATCATCAAATTCATTCCATCAACTTCAGCACAATATCTAAGCTTGAGTAAATCAATTGCTAAAAGAAATCAACGTTTTATGTCAAGAACAGCCTATTTGTGATTATTTTTAACTTTGAACATCGTCTCATTGTTTCTTTAGAAATGTTTATTATATTTCTAGGCAGTAATTATCATATATAATATTCATTTATGTATTGTTTTTACGCAACCACCATGTTTTATGTTTTTATTGATATCATATTGTCTTATGTGTATTTTATCTACACTGTTTGTTGATGATGAAAATAAAAGATTTTAACCAAAAAAACTGAATATAATTTGCTTATTTGAAAGATTGTTAATATTATTTGGACAACAGAAAGAATTTATTTGACCTCATTATGAACATATACATCAGACGTTTTGTCTTAATATATATAAACACAGCATTATCCAATTAGGGGCTAAATTTTCAGCTAATTATTTTTTAGGCATTCGTATCTCATATAAAATCAATGTTAGAGTAATTTGAAATGGTGAGAAAGTTTTAAATGACCATATTTTTAGCCACACAAGGACTCTATCATAGAAAATGACACCATGTATCAACAGATTTTATGGATTTCTGTTATACATTCTTACAGCAATGTTTGGTTAACAATAAAGTTATATAAAATAATGAATCAAACATTTATTTAAACAATTATTCTTAAAAATAAAAAATAAATACATATATCTCTTTATCTGCTTATCAAACCTTAGTTAATTCTCCATTAGAAAGTTAAAAAAATGAAGGCAACCATTTACGAACTCAATTTTGTTTATTTCTTCAATCTTAAATATAATATAATATTGATACCTTATTTTTTTTCTTTCTTTATTAAATATACTATGTACATCAAAACAGAAAAGCATACATAAATATATATTAACCGGAGTATTTACTTAAGTCTTAAATTAATCAAAAAATGGTTTCTTTTATTGGGTAGAGAGATTTAGTTTTTAATTAATCGTTTGTATTTTGAAATTGAGAACTGGAAAAGGAAATATTTTTATTAACTCTTTTGTTCACATTTCTTTTCGATAGAAATTATATTTTTTAATGTTAATATGTTATTTAATAATATTATTATATCCTTTTAATAATTGTCCTTTTGTAGAATTAATATCTTGATAAAGAAAAAAAACATAAATAAATTAGTTTCCTTCATACAACCATCGGTATTAAGCGTTTATAAGCTTGTAACTTATACAAATTGTCCTTCCTTTGGTCTCTATAGAAGGTTTGATTTATAAGGTTATATTTAAAACGCCTTAACGTCACGACTATATGCTTACTTCACGATAAAAATCCATTAGTGCTGTACTTACCCGTGATCAATGCCTTCAAACATATAAGGAACACCACGTATAGCTCCATGGTGAGACAATTTTCCTGATCACAACCGACTCGGACGAAATAACTTCTCTTAAATACTATATCCAATCATGTATATCCCTCAAGAGAACCTGGAATATAAATTAAAATCATATTAATTTTGAAACGTTAGCAAAAAAAGTTTATTGAAACAATATTCATGAATATAAAAATGGACCTTGTATAATATAAAACTATTTAAGTAATTATCCCTCCATTTGCCCACAGGACGTCGCCCAATGTTGAAGCCAGAAGTTCAACTCTTCATAAGAAAAGGTAATTTTGATCGACCTCATTTAAAAGATTCTAAGTTCGACGAACTACTTTAATGCGTATTCATTTCAACACGGGTGCAATCCGAACATTTGAATTTGGGACAACAATTAAAATAATAATGAAAATAAAACGTATAAAAAATATAGAAATAATAGAAAAAATAAAACTATTTTTTTATTAAAAATTATGATATGAACAAAAGTTAAAGACAACATTAAAAATATTTATTATTTTATTTCTATTATTTAGTACGAAGTTAGTATTCCAAAAAATTATACATTAAATGATAAATTCTCTTAGTCTTCAAATATTTTGCTATTTCTTTGAGATATATCCGTTCATCAAAATTCTCAATGTAAGGTTATTCATATCCTTATGTGTTTGGGATTTGTAAGAAGAAGATATGGATAAAAGATATAGAAATACGAGTTCTTATTTCCTCAGCATTCAGATGTAATACATATTTTACCAACAATTATTCGATTGCTTCTTCAAATATCCTCACACAGATTAAGTGTAATGCTTTAAATAACATTTTTATGCTTACCACACATTCTTTTGTATTTGTTGCGAATGCAAAGTGGTTAATTCACAAACGGTTCATATTACGAATATATAATTGAATAAACTTGCGAAAATTATTCAAACATAAGTATAAACTCACAATTCAAATTTCTTTGCAAGTATTTAATGCCGATATCCAATATTTGTTATAAAAAATAGTTCTATTGAAAAACAATAAACTTAAAACAAATAGGATCAAAACAATACCATTGTTCTCTTTGCCACATGTGATGCAAAGCTTAATTTAAATAGGTCATACACAAATAGCTTTATATGAACATGTTGCATAATTAACATATCTGAAACTCATTGCTTTCCAATATTCAACCTATTATTTATTGAAAGTTGTGAACTTTGTTAAATTTAGTTCATAAGAGTTTTTTTAACATAAAAATCACAGAGTCTTCTTTAATCCCTGGCTTGATTCAATCATGAAGATATAAACTAAATGACAATAAATATTGATGATTCCTTTCGTAAACTTATGAGTTTAGAGATGTTTAACATCTAGGGCGGGAATAATGTCCTTAGACATTACACTAAAGCATGATCCTAAATTTGTCAAAAAGATAAAGTTATTAGTAACATTATTTATAACAGTACATTATTCGTAGATCCTTTTTTTTAACATTCATAAAAGAATATACAAGCACAAATAAGTAAATGTATATAAAATGATATTAATGTGTAAAAAACATAATTAAACATTTCAGTTTAATTTAGATCCTTTAATTACCTCCGCCAAAGGAGGTATTGTTTTCACTGGCGTTGGTTGTTTGTTGGTTTGTTTGTCAGCAGGATAACTCAAAAAGTACGGAACGGATTCGGATGAAACTTTGTGGAGTTGTTGGAAATGCCAAAAGGAACAAGTGATTCAATTTTTCATCTCTGAGTGCAGAATTAAGATGCGAAATGAGCTAAATACTAATAAATATTTCAAGTTAGCCTACTCTGCCAATAGATGTCGCTGTGTTGTGAAATCGGGTGCCGGGAGCGTCTTCCTCTCGGAATTTACGTCGAGGGGAACCCTCCCCCGTCCCTCTACGGCGCCCCAGTCGTGAAAAATCCGCCTCAGAAGGCTTATAAGGACCCCGTGACGGCGGAGGTTTGCACTCTCTGAGTGTATATATGCCTCTAGTTCTGATTGCACAAAGTATATTGTGATGAATATATATTTCATTATGTTGCTTGTACCAATAGACAATTAGGAAGTATTTTTTGGGATTATACTTTTGTTGGAACGAATATGTATTTTTGGTTGAATGGAATTGCAACCTTGAGAACATAAATGGGCAGAGTTTGTTATTAAAATTTGTTCATCAAAACTACGATCTTTCATTGAGGTCTTTTTTTTTTTGGCCCAGTGGGCATATATTTCAACAAATTAAACCAAAGATACAAAAAAGGTTTGTACAGATACGTAGCGATAATAACAATTATATAAACAAAACAAATATAATAAAACATTCAAACAATTAGAAACAATCACATCAATAAAGGCATTTCAATAAAAATTCATATCTGTTATAAAAATTCTGAATACAAAGAAGCAATGGGAATGATAAAAGAAAAATCCTCGTTTTTAACTGTTTGCATTTTGTATAATAGGTTTTGGACTTCTGCAGCGTCACATTTGGTATTCCTTGTGAACGCTAGAAAATCTTCCTTAGAAGTTTTGATCTTGAAAAGGTCTTCTAGTGAGATTTGGAGGGCTTGGTAAATGTGGAACCCTTCAATATTTTGCGTGTCATCTTCGCGCAGGGACCATGCTAATCTTATCTGTATCGTTCCAATTTTAGTATGTGTACTGCCGAAGCAACTATGATCTTTTTTTATCGGTCACGAAGTTTTATTCAATATTTGTAAAAAACAATACAGTGCAATACATACTACACTAAAATAACAAATAAAATAAATAAATAATGTTTTCAATAAAATTTAAGGACATGGATCTTCAACTCTCGGGAGTATTCGAACCTGCGCCCTCAACATTGAGAGTTGAGCATGCTTCCACACTTCGTGGGAATGTGTGCATTAATTATGTCATGAGAAATTACATGAATAAAATCCTACGTTTATCTAATGGATGAAATACCACTTCTTGCTTTCAACTCATGGAACTCTCTGATATATTCCCTCTCAAACTTCCACTGTCTCAAAAATATTTTTAACTCCTCATTCATAACTCCATGCAGCCCGTCCCCCTTAAAAAAAGAGATACATAATATTCCCTCATATCATTTGGAATATATGTAAGCCAATTTTTCATAGTGATTTATGTCCCTTGATATTTATAAAATAATGTTTCCATAAATTCGAATATTTATTTCTATAATAAAACCATTACTACACATCAAAAGGATAAAAAAGACTATTATCATTTATAATAAATATATGTAAAAGGATTGTGAGTGAAGGGAAACTATTATAAGAAGACAACTTTACGTAACTCTAGTATATTGAATTAATGTGCAAGGATTTTCCTTATTGCTTAACAAAAATTAATATTTTAATACATTTAAAAATATAAAAACTCATCTCGATTGTCAGGAACTAGGGTTAAACTTTGATAAGTATTTGTTTTCAACTTTGAAGGAATAACTTATATCTTGTTTTTAATCCTTTTGAGCCGGTTTGTAAATTTGTAGACGACGAATAAATTGTTAATACAATATACTCGGATATTTGGGCGCCTACGGCGACCATATGTTCATATTACTTAAGTTTCTTAAAATTTGTATTATGGATTTTGTGGAGATAAATTTAAAAAAATCTAAATTTTCTGTTTTGTACAAATATTCCTCATAAATCCTATGACTTTGTACAAAAAATATGTTTTAAGTCACATGAGATGCTTTTTTCGTTTTCTTTTTTCCTCTCTTTACCTTGAAAAGTAGGTAGTAAAATCAGAAAAGGTGATTGTACAAACATTCCTCATAAAAAGTTTGACTTTGTACAAAGAATATGTTTTAAGTCACATGAGATGCTTTTTTTTTTTTTTTTTCTCTCTTTAACTTGAAAAGTAGGTAGTAAAATCAGAAAAGGTGATTTTCTGTTTCATTTCTGGTCCCATCACTTTGCAAATAGTTTTATTAGGTCCGCCTTGACCCAAGAATTCCATAGGTACCTTCAAAGTTTTAAATTTGACCATAAATGTGGGAGGAGATGGCGTGCGGCCATACAGACGGACGGACAGAGATTGGTGAATTATTATACAATATATAATAGCTTTTTCTTTAATGATTGGGTGTCCTTTATTCTATTTTACAGGATAGTATTTGTTCTCGACTTTTTGAAGTATATGTTATTTAAAGCATCGTAATTTACCTTCAAAAGAGTTGACAAATCTCGTCTGTTGAATTGGCTGCGCCAATTTGGTGATATAATAAATCACTACCCAAAGAAAACTTCCACAGATATAAGAGCAGAAGAAAAATATGGCAATTACCGTGATATTTGGAGAGACAGTGATTACATCTTCAAAATTGTTGCAGATCCAACATGTATCCCTCAAATTGTCCTCTTTCAGGTTTTTTATAAAACTCAAATTCTCCGATGTAAAAGTGGAATGCCAGAGGGTTTCTTTAACCTTGGGGATATCAAGCACCATTGTACCCAAAAATAGGTTAGAATATGACAAAGCTTTAAAAAAAAGGAATGGATGAAAGATTACAAAAAGAAAATAATGAAATTGAAGCATCAAATACGTCTGTATCTGCGGTGAACGTGAGAACAAAAGAGACTGTGGAATTACATTCTCTTACCCAACCTGTTTCACGTTCGGAATCTCCAATAAAAGCCTTGGCGGGAAGGCCAGCTACAGAAAGAGGTCCTAAAGATGTCGAAGTGAATTATACGGGTTCACTTAATAATTATTCTAACAACGACTGTGATGACAATGATGCCCAGGTTGAAGCAGAAAAGGAAAGGGATGTTTCATATCTCAAAATAGTGAGATCGACCAAGATAATAATATTCCTTTGTCAACGGTACCTTTTATGGATCATCTGACTTCAAATGGCATGGCTCTTGACTCCAGGGGTCGGGAGAAACCCAAAAACATATAACCTCTTATTAATTTTAGAATTAATTCCGAAGCTACTATAAAAGAGAGAACTCGATCCAATCTTCAAAAAGAAGAAGAGATGTCATGGCAAATCTCTAACCAAGGAAGTAAATTCGCAAAAAAAATCAAAGAAAGTGACAAGTACATTAATATTTTATTCTCATGAACTCGTATGTATCCTTTCAAGCTAAAATTACGGAATATTTTGAACATGACAGCTCAAATGAAATGAAAGCAAATATGGATTAAGGAGAATCGTTTCAATGAACTCAAGGGAAGGTTTGGAAAGAATACGACGATCTGCCTTATAGAAATCATTATTATATATCTAATCCTGATATAATATGCTGTGGACATAAGATCGGTAGTTTCTTCGTCTTGTAGTTTTGACTAAAAAATGTGCCAACCGGAAGTGGCAGAGTTTGAAATGTCACAAAAAATTTAAAAGAAAATCAGACGAACATACGACTAAAAAATTATTTATAAAAAATAAATACTCTGTAAAGACTATTAAGTATATCTTGTATAATGATTAAAAGTTAACCAAACTAATGAATATTGAAATATTTTCATAACGCTTCCAGAAGTAGTACAATCAGAACCACTGAACTTTTCCAGGAAAAAAGTCTATTATAGATGTAGCATCTTTAATCTAGAGCGTATTTCAACTACATAAAGTCAAAGTTTAAAGACAAAAAGCCTCTGGAATCGATAGAATTGGTGGAAAACTATTAAGCACTTTCCGGAAGAAACTGATCCCTTCCTTCTTCAGATAGGAGAATCCATGGAATAGAAAGGCAAGCTTCCCAAATCCCTCACAAGGGTGAGAATTTTACTGATTCCAAAAAAAAAAAAATGGCAAGGACTTCAATCATTGGTGACCAATTACTGTTCTTTTACAGGATTCTTTCTGGTATTTTGACCCAAGAGATGGAGCGGAGGTGCATAAAAAGATTAGTATCTCTCAAAAAGTTTTTTTATACAGAAAAATTTCGATTGTTTCACACAACGTGCAAACTGTTATTGAATCTGTCTAAGGGCGGAATAAATTCGGAGCAATTATAGGAATTGATTTCAAAAAAGCTCTTGACTCGATTTAATATATCCACATTCTTCGATCTGTAAAACATTTCTTCATCTAGTCCTACTTAATGAGTCATCTTTGATCTCTGTTGTAGCTATACAAGGAAATCAATAGAACTGAAGAAGAGCTCCAGGAAGGGGTGCCCATCTACAATGGAAGAGTTATTCTTCTTCTAAAAAAAGAAATATAATGTTTTGGGTTAGATGACAGATTACACACATCTCATCGATCTGTATGCTGATAACATAGCACTCTCGGTTGAAGCCAATACGGAGACCCAACTTATCAAAGAGTAAAAAAAAATTGAGGTTTTTTGAGAAATTCCAAAAGAGGTCAGGATTAGAGTTAAATCGATCGAAGACGTTTGTTCTTCTATTGGCTCATGGGTCGCAAAGGAAAGACATAATATTGGGGGTTGCCCGGTAAGACGGAAAGTCTCTATTTTAGGTGTTGACTGGGGACCAGAAGGGATCCATGTGGATAACAGGAAAGTAATATTGTTCAATTCCAAAACGAATTTCTGCATGGAAAATTTTGAACTTACAAAAGAGGATTGATTTATACAATACTCAGATTGTCCCTAGTATATTGTTAGAGCAACAGCTTCTCTCCTGATTAGCAGAAAAGGTCATTGAACGGAGCATTTATGGCTCTTATTTTCATAAGAAATATCTCCCTTCACTAAGAGACAAGTCTCTAATAGGTGGAGGTTTAACCCTTATATAATTTGCCTAAGGTATTATATATATATATAATATGTTATTATACCATAATATTATTACCTAGATCCAGAAACGGGATGGAGAAGAGCTATCACCAAAGTATTCTTTATTTAGGCTTTTATTTGGAACCATTTTAAGTAATAAAACAACATAATCTTTATAAAATGTATGGGCAACAGACCAACGTATAATTTGAATTTAGTCCGACATTGGTGGATTAATATAATTGATATAATTCATCAACACACAAGCAAATCCCATCTCCTTTCGAAATTTGAGAATGGGGCACCTTTTCTAGAGGATTTAGCACTGGCTCATGGTGCTTATGATTTTAGTTCTCAAATGTACATCCATTTCTGTGAGGATGAAGATTCAAAGCTGCCAAAAATGCAAGATGTTGTCTCCTAATCTCAAGAAAGAGATCAATAAATTAGTAGACTTTTACATGGATTTACTGGAGTTTCCTGATGATTAGAGGAAAATAATTATGTGTTCCACTTCAGGGATTCATGATGGGAAAAAATTTATTGGCCAATTCCAGATTTCCTCTAATTGTATAATTTTTAGAAATCATTGCAAGGACTGTGACAAATTATATGTCCACACGTAACATGCTTTGGCTGATTGCCCTGCAGTGTCCGTTTTAAAGACCTTTTTTGTTTCTGAAAGTTGAGGGACTAGACCAGTGTCCCAAAAACAATTTGAAAGCCATTGTTCGGTTTAGTTTTTACAAAAAAAGAAAAAAAACGATCAGATACTTTTGAAGCCATTAAAAATACAATAATAAATGCAAAACACTTAATGCAAAAAGTTTAACTGCAAACGAATGCATCAGATCTGAAAACTTTGAGCCATAATGCCCTCAGCGGCGGCAAGATATGGAGCCCTTTCCCTACGAATACCGTCGCTTCTAAACAACTCCTGGACCGTCACCGCGAAAGAAATAAAGTACTTCCCCTCAAAGTCAAAGCATCTTTTTAAAATTATGAAATATTTATTGAAATTTTACCACAATTTATTATTAGTTTTATTGTCGCACATTCATTAGAATTTTTTAAGATGATTTTTGAAATGTAAAATTGTTTCAATCTTTTATGAAGTTTTAATTTCAGACTACAATGTCTAGGTATATATGTATTTTAATACACAACTACTTATCTTAATAAAGATTATAGAAAAAAATATATGATCAAACATGTTCCAATCCTATCCTATCAACTGATATGTTTTTATTTAATATATTATTAGCGGATGCTACCGGCTTTGCTCGGAATCTTCCGCGGAATGTTCCCTTTGCCCTTATTACCTCCACCGAAGGAGGTATTGTTTTTCACTGGCGTTGGTTTGTTGTGTTGTTGGTTTTGTGAGCAGGATAACTCAAAAGTACTAAACGGATTCGAATGAAACTTTGTGGAGTGGTTGGAAATGCCAAAAGAAACAAGTGATTAAATTTTGGCATCTCTAAGTGCTTTTTAATATGCAAAATGAACAAAATACTACTATAATATAATGAAATGGGGTCTCTATTCAGGAGTAGGTGAAGAACAACGCGCTAAAAAAATGTTCATTAGACGTATTACACCAGGCCTAACAAATTGTGTGGCTTCATCTCCCTTGATGAACGAACTGTACATAGATAACTAAAATGAGAACTCCTGAATCCAAATCTGGCCTTACTTTTTCTGTGGACATCCAGATTTTTTTTGATTTTTGAGTTTTTTTTGTAACGTCACTTTATGATGAGTACAATTTTTAATATTCTTCGTTAGTTCATATTAAGTTTAAAAGAAAATTAATTAAATAATATTTGTTGTGATGAATAAACAAATAACAAAGGGCCTTCAAATTAGTTTCCTTCCATTCAAATCCTGGTATGAATCTCAAACTGGTGAAAAAGTAGTCAAAATGGTTAATTTCAAAGTGAGCCTATAACTTCTTGGATTTTTATGAATTCTGCACAAAGAGACCATATTCTCATAGTCGAAACCCTTGCAAATCATGTTAAATTATGTATTATTAGTTTAATCATTTTAACGACATATATTAGCAAAAATGAATAAAAATTAATAAGCGCTTTTAATTTAAAAAATTGCTAGGTTTGGTGACCATTACAATGGTTGCGGGATTTGAAATAAGAAAAACTAAGACATATTAACATAGCTAAACTTAAGTATATTATTTACCATCGGATTACATTGAAATTTTAAACTGTTCATTTTCTTTTTGCACTTTTCGTTTGTATAATTTGTCAGAATCCCTTTGAATTGTCCAAAGGTAAGCCATAGTATTTACCTTAGGTCCAGTTACGTACTTTCCCCACAATTATGGCAAAATTTGGGGGTATCCCATTTGTTTAACAGTTTTGAGTGCCCATTGTTATGTCTTGATCCCAAGGGTAAGTCATAATTCTTTAAAGCATATTCAATAAATTTCGGTTATGTATCGATGATCACGAACGAATGTATAGTATCCACATATGTAGCAAAAACGTTTGGATCATTTTTGCACTTTGATCTTGGAGACTTATTTTTTGGAGAAAAATATTTTTTTTAAGACTGAGTAACCTAATATATCGTTATGAATCATTCGTTAGGCTATTGAAAAATCTCATGACAACCAGTAAATCCAGAAGAAGTATTAAGGGACTAAAATACATTTTATATTTGTATATTAAATCCCGCAAAATATGATGGCGGAATATTGTGTGGACATTCAAGGGATTCTGACAAATTATACAAGAAAAAGTAAAAAGAAATTTGAACCAGTTTAAAATTTCAATGTAATCAATAGTATAATAATATACTTAAGTTTAGCTACATTTTTAATATGTCTTAGTTTTCTTATTTCAAATCCGCCACCCATTGTAAATGGTCACCAAACCTAGCAAATTTTTTTTAAATTAAAAGCGCTTATTAATTTTTATTCCTTGCTATCAATATATGTCGTTAACTGATTAACTAATATACATTAATTTAACATGATTTGCAAGGGTTTCGACTATAGGAATATGGTCTCATTTTGCAGAATTTCATAAAAATCCAAGAAGTTATAGGCATCACTCACTTTGAAAATTGACCATTTT
Organism: Caligus rogercresseyi; assembly: GCA_013387185.1. Taxonomy (NCBI): domain Eukaryota; kingdom Metazoa; phylum Arthropoda; class Copepoda; order Siphonostomatoida; family Caligidae; genus Caligus; species Caligus rogercresseyi. Next base: position 20,081,414 of record CP045897.1, read on the forward strand.
TGCTACTTTTTCACCAGTTTTGAGATCATACCAGGACTTTGAATGTAAGGAAAATAATTTGAATGGCATTTTTTATTTTTTTATTCATCACGAACAAATATTATTAATTAATTTTCTCTTTTGAACTTAATATACTAACGAAGAAATCGTATTTAAAAATTGTACTCATCATAAAGTGACCGTTACAAAAAAACTCAAAAATCAAAAAATCTGGATGTGCCACAGAACAAGTAAGGCCAGATTTGGATTCAAGAGGTCTCATTTTAGTTATCTATGTACATTTCGTTCAATCAAGGGAGATTGACCAAAATTTGTTGGCCTGTGTTATTGTTCATTAATCAGCTCAGGACTATGTCAACCCAGTGACGTAGCTTAACTTCTTTCTCTAGCCGTCTTCCCATAATAACATAACATACATATAATAAACGCTAATATTAGAGCATGATGGAGAAAAGAAGGAGTTTTTAAACATCCAGTGACGTATTTCTGAATTGACAATAACAAGTATGACGTCAATGGATGTTTTTTAGGATGGCTCTCTCCTCACTCATTATTCACCAAACACACTACTTATGTAGACTAGCCTGATTGGATTATAATTCGTTAAGTGATTCAAATGATCACTATTCATTGTGGGGATCGGCGGAGGTTTGCACTCTCTGAGTGTATACATGCCTCTAGTATTTGATATGCACCTCAAACCTTTCCATCAAAAGTTGATGTATAGTAACTATGCAGATGATCAGAGGATCAAACAAACAGAAAACGGATTGACTTTTTAGTATTTATCTAATCCACTCAAAAACATGTTTTTTTTTAAACCCTCAAGGTCATCCACCTAAAATATGATAAATCTTAATTCAAACGTTTCAGAGTTTGCAAAAAAACCATTTTGGTGGAATAAAAAAACATGGCAATAATGAATTTCTTGGACTTCTTCCCCAATAAAACGCTCTCTGAGCCTTAAAAATTATTTATTGAGAATTTCGTCAAGCTTAATGAATCGTTTGGAGGCCACAGTAAAAAGAAAGAATGGACATATTATTTTATAGTAAAGTTTTTTTGCCAATATGGTTCGACAGAATTACATCAGACTGGATATAAATAAGCATTAAAACATTAAATTATAGTCACTCGAACCTAGGATTCTTATCAATGAGGTAGACCAAAAATGACCATCCTCTCTTGGGATTCGAACCTGCGCCCCCAACATTTTGTTGTTGAAATAATAAATAAAACATCAACATCAAGACAAATATATTTACGATTTTTTTATGGTTACAAATTAAACAACATAACTTTTTTCATATAAAATAATGCAACATAACTCAACAAGAATTTGGATCTCTTTAGTGTAAAAATCAATAAAGCTATATCTACATTGAACAAATTCAAATTACCAATACAAATATAGGTTCATTTTTTTTTCTATTATAGGAAGTGATATAACAAAAAAAATAACATAATGTATTCATGTACTTACAGGGATTTGTATTTTTGGACATCTAAGCATTGAACTACAAACAAATTAAACATAGCATTTATATAAGTTTAATTGCTGAATTTTTTTTATCCATTACAAAACAGTTTATGATAGAAATCCATTAGCAAAGACGCCATTTAGGATCTTTCAAGTTTTAAATAAACACTTAAATGTTTAAAGGCGCAGCTAATGATTGAAAGTAAAAGGTACTTGTATTTTATTAAAAAAAAGTTTTTATTATTATTAAAAATGTAATAAGTTGGAAGACTTGAGTTTTCAATATTCTTTTGCTAAAAAAAATAATTTATGATGCCAAGAAAGGCAATATTTTATGTTTTTAAAACACTCCCAAGTAGAAGAAATAGCTTAGGGAGATGATGGTTCTTGATTCTTATTGTCAATAATCAATAAACCACAGCCGGTACAGAGGATTTATATATATATATATATACATATATATAGGTATATAATCTGAAAGCTATGAACGAAAATAAATATTGAAATAATTACACTTATCTCGATTTACAAATGTATTTTGTTTCAATCCACTAAGTTTAATTAATACATGGAGGTAATAGCTTAAGTTATTTGTATGAAACATTTTGTATTTCACTATCAAAATCAATTATGTTATTGACCAAATAAAAATGTATAACATGTAAAAAATATATATATTTAAAATATCCCTAAATAAAAGTAGGTCGATAAATAAGCCACGTCGCATATTCCTCGGCTTCTATATCTATATAATATCCGGTTATCTGAAACCAATACTCTACTGTTTCTACTTCTATCTCTGCTTCTTAGGTTATTCATTTCCTCGTTGATTAAATATGAGGAAAGATATGATATAGAAGGATGTATCTAATATCATATATCAATGGATATTTATTTTCTAAAATGAATATTATTCGCAAAAGCTATCAAGAATATATTTGTACTCTTTATATAATATGCAGTTATCAAATATCCTAAAACAACACTTCACATAAGATGTTTTTGAAGTACCACTCATTCAATATACACTGCACATGCATTTGTCATAAAGTAATGCTTGTGATACTTTTGACTGTTGCAGTAAACAAAAAAGATCCTCAAAGTTTGTGTCATGTAATCTGATTGGTTGAAGGAAAATAAACTTAAGAAGTCATCAGCATATGAAATACACATATCTGCATTCGTAAATGTAAAAAATAATAACTTTTTTTAATATGTATATAGTTTTCTCTCTTCATTTGCATCGATCGATGTCATTAACAAATCTTTTGATTAAAATTATTTAATTTTTTTCCTTTAATAAAGAAACTCCTAACATTAAGTGAAAGATAAACCGCAAATTTTTGTGAATAATTTTTGACGATAAGATGTATAAAGGTAAAATAGTTGAGTTACAAAGTAATAAAAACATTTTTAGGGTGACTGTAAAATCATCTAAAATTATAGGACAACATAAGTTTAAAGTATGGAATTGTTTTCACGCAGGAAATTATATATATATTATTATATATTTATATTTATTATATATATTATGTATATATATAGTTAATATATTATAGACCAGTGGTGCGCAAACGGTGGTACGCGTACCACCAGTGGTACGCGAGCACCCTCTGGTGGTACGCGAGCACTCTCTGGTGGTATGGGGATGTTTTCATTTTCCACATTTTCACTTTAAAAAAACAGAAAAATACAATGCATTATAAATACAATGTTTCAAACGAAATATGTAGCTTGATATAATTAAAATTCTGTCTTTCAAAAAAATATTTGTTGCAAACGTACTCTGCTTACGTAGGCACGTACAGGCTGCTGCACAGAATCATGGGATCACTAGCATAGGATCATCACTTCAACTGTTGGTGCGAGCAGGGACATACACGTGAATGCAAAGGCTAAATAAATGTAATGTTATAACCTGGAAATGAGTTTAAAAGCGTGGCTAAGTGGAGGGAAAAGGTCGGAGGAGAAAATAAAAGAGTCTGACGATAATGGTTCAAGCAATGTGGAGGAAGCAGAACCACCGAGCACTTCTAGTGCTAACAAAAGATGCAACGCTGACCCTGAAATGCCTGCGGCTTCTTCGAACAGAAAACGCCGCAAAGCTGCAAGAAGATATGACCCAAAATATCTAGAGTTCGGGTTCTTTTGGAGCGGGGAAGAGGGAGACCAGAAGCCGCAATGCGTTGTGTGTTGTGAAGTGCTGTGCAACGACAGTATGAAACCAGCCCATCTCAAACGGCACCTACATACAAAACACCCAAATTTAAAAGACAAGCCGGTGGACTATTTTCGAAGAAAACGTGACGAGCTGAAGCTGTCAAAGTCCGCAGTTCGTTGCTGTACTGCACCCTCAGCCGACGCACGGGAAGCGTCCTACGAAGCTAGCCTGCTCGTAGCTAGGTCAGGTGAGCCACACACCATCTGCTCGAAGTTATGTCTACCGCTTGCTAAAAAAATAACACGCATCATGTGTGGGGAGAAGGCAGCAAAAAAGTTGGACTTGGTGCCACATTCCAAAGACACTGTTTCCCGGAGAATACGGTCTATGTCAGACGACGTTCTGAAGACACTAATTCAACGAATTAAAAATAGTCGATTGTATTCCCTGCAACTGGACGAGACGACAGATGTCGCAGATTTGGCGAATTTGATGGTATATGTGAGGTATGAATACAAAGGTGCAGCTCATGAGGATTTCCTGTGCTGTCAGCCCCTTGAGACCAGGACTACAGCTGAGCACATATTTCAGCTACTGAACACGTTTATCCAAGAACATGGGATTGATTGGAAAAAGTGTATCGGTGTCTGCACAGACGGAGCCAGGGCAATGTGTGGACGCCACAGTGGAGTAGCAGCCCGGATTCGCGAGGTGGCACCTGGGATGACATGGACACACTGCAGCATCCATCGAGAGGCGCTTGCTGTAAAGAAGATGCCTGATGAGTTGAAGTCTGTTCTTGACTCTGCGGTAAAAACTGTGAACTTTATTAAGGCCCGACCGATGAACTCCCGTCTGTTTCATGTACTGTGTGATGAAATGGGCAGCAAGCACGTCCAGCTCCTTCTTCATACTGAAGTAAGGTGGTTATCGAGAGGCAAAGTGCTCTCAAGACTGTTCGAGTTGCACAGAGAGGTCCTGGTGTTTTTACAGGACAAGAACTTTCCTTTGTCACACCTTTTTGAAGACACTGTATGGCTCAGTGAGCTTGCGTATTTGTCCGATATATTCTCACGTTTGAACGACTTAAATTTGGGATTACAGGGACTCTCTGTCAACGTTTTTGACGTGCAGGATAAAATCAGCGCAGCGCTGAAAAAGATGGAACTGTTCGAAATCAAAGCAAAGCAGGTGATGTGTCAGCTTTTCCTTCTTTGGACAGTTTTTTGTCTGACAACGAATTGCAACTTGATGACCGCGTCAGAGAGAACATCATTGCGCACCTCGTCTCCCTCAGGCAGCAACTCAGGGAATATTTCCCTGTGACACCCAAAGAAAAGAACTGGATGAGAAACCCTTTCAACATCGAAACCTCTGACATGCCCACGGACTTAACTGCTGCTGAGCAGGAGAGTTTAATTGAACTGTCTTGTGATGGAACTCTGAAATGTAATTTCAAAAAACAGTCGCTGCTGGACTTTTGGATACAGCAACACGGGGAATACCCCGTGCTGTCGGACAAGGCCGTGCGCGCTCTCCTGCCTTTCGCAACGACCTATCTATGTGAGAAAGGTTTTTCTTCACTGGCTGCCATAAAGACCAAATACAGGTCAAGGTTGGATGCTGAGCCAGACCTAAGACTGAAACTGTGCTCTATAGAGCCAGACATCAAAGGACTGTGCGCAGAGAGACAGGCGCACTCCTCTCATTAGGTAACTTGTGCAAGTTATTCATATTTAGCAACATGCTTAGTAGCATGATACAACTTTTAAGTGTGTATATTTCTATGTGAGAGTTAAAAATATATATATATATATTTATGTGAGAGTTGTTGTGAATGTCTGATTCAGTAAGGTAACAATTCGGGTATAATAAATTACCACAAAAAGGAATAAACGTGTCTCCTGTGTGTTAAAATCTAATTGAGAAGGCATATATGGCTATATTTTAAAATCGGTCATCATGGTGGTACTTGGACAGCTGAATAGTTTCTCAGGTGGTACTCAGTATTGAAAGTTTGAGAACCACTGACGTAGACTATTTTATGAATTTTACAAATATTTCTGTACCGTTTGAAAATTTTTAAGAATAGAGAAACTTGAGGCATATATACACTCAGAGAGTGCAAACCTCCGCCGTCACGGGGTCCTTATGAACCTTCCGAGGCGGATTTTTCACGACTGGGGCGGCGTAGAGGGACGGGGGAGGGTTCCCCTCGACGGAAATTCCGAGAGGAAGACGCTCCCGGCCCCCGATTTACAGCACAGCGACATCTATTGGCAGAGTAGGATAACTTGAAATATTTATTAGTATTTAGCTCGTTTTGCATCTTAATTCTGCACTCAGAGATGCCAAAATTTATCACTTGTTACTTTTGGCATTTCCAACAACTCCACAAAGTTTCATCCGAATCCGTTCCGTACTTTTTGAGTTATCTTGCTGACAAACAAACCACAAACAAACAAACCAACGCCAGCGAAAACAATACCTCCTTCGGCGGAGGTAAAAATAGTATAATGATTTATTGCTTATACTTTTTCGCAATCAAATTTTATATTGGCTGAAATTGGCCGCTGTAATGGACCCAAGATTCAGTTGACAGCTATTAAAGGTGGTGGGGGATGGATCCATAGGACATGGCTCTCCAATGTTCATACACAGATGCCTTTTTAAGACGTTGAAACTTGGTTGAGGAGTAGCGCAGGCTATAATGATATATATATATATATGTATTTAATTAATTCGCATATTTGGGCGCCTACGGTGCCCATATGTTCGCCCTTCGGGTATGGGTAGGTTTTGGAGCTAGTTTGTGAGTGAAACAGACCTTAAAGAATATAAGAGAGGAGAGAGAAAATAATTTCTGTTTTGTACAAACATTCCTCATAAAAGTTTGACTTTGTACAAAGAATATGTTTAAGTCACATGAGATGCTTTTTTTTTTTTTCTATTTCTCAAACTCCTCCTCCTCCTTTTCTTTTTCTTTTTTCATTTCTTTACCTTGAAAAGTAGGTAGTTCAAATAAGACAAGGTCTTATGTTTTTCTCATTTCTGGTCCCATCACTTTGCAAATAGTTTTATTAGTTCCACCTTGACCCAAGGATTCCATAGGTACCTTCAAAGTTCAAATCTGACCATAAATGTGGGAGGAGATAGCGTGCGGACATACAGACGGACAGAGATTGGTGAATTAATATATAGATACATCCCAACTAAAAGAGAAGAGAGAAAAACACACAACTCTTTGGACGATCTATTAAAGAGTTCTCTATATCACCCTAAATGCCATAGTCGAGGGAGCTGCAATTGGTTGGAGAAGATGAAGGCCACATTGACTAGGTCCAGCAGTTTTTATAACCAAGACAGACTAATTGTTCCTTTTTTGAAACTGTTGATCATCTTTGCCTTAGTGATGAGTTGGCGGTCCTTCTGAATATTTGGTCAGTTGAGGCTCTCTAACCGTTATTTTTATAAACTCTTTAGCCTTTCCAAGGTTTCAAAAGGAGTGAATAACCTCAAAATATTTAATTAAAATTAAAAAGAGATCCGTTATTATTCTAATCTTCATCAAAGTAAATAAAATGGTAGATACAAGTAGGGCTTAAAAGATATTTCATACTTCAAAAGTAAATATTAGATCTTAAAAAGTTTGTGTGCGAGGTTTTTTTAAATTATAAAGTATATATTTACTATTTTAGTACCCCCGAATTATTACTCTCATATATTTCCTCCTTCAAACCTACTTTTTTCTTTGAATAGCAATGTATTAGTCATTAAACTTTTCAAATATTTATTAATTTTAATTCTACAAATTTAAAAGGGAAAAATAATATTCATAACTTCATTTTATTTATATAATGTAAGTTTTATAAGATAGGTTGTCGAGACATGGAGGCTATAAAAATTTAATAAGACCCCCCAGACAACCCAAAGTAATAAAATGCTTTATATTTATCACATGGCATATATAGGTAGAGGTGTTATATTGATGAAGGTAGATGCTCACTGATGATGAAATAACCACCCACTCTTTCCTGCGTAATATTAATGTTCAAAAAGCAGACACGCTCACCTCCTGGCGCTATAGACAAGTTTCCCTAAGGGAATTAAGTTAGAATAAACATGAAGGGAGGGAGAAGGAGTTAAATGCAAAATGGCTGATGAAAAAAGATATATAATAACCACCCACTCTTTCCTGCGTCATGCTCATATTCAAAAATCAGGTACGCTCACATCCTAGCACCATAGACAAACATCCCTAAGGGGATGAAGTAAGAAAAAGCATGAACCATAGGGGGAAGAAGGAATTGGAATGCAAAATGGCCGCCCCCTCATTTCCAGGATATGTTCATACCAGAGAATAGACATGTTCTCTTCTAGCGCCATAAGGCAAGTTGCTAAGGTGAAATGCAAGAAGCATGAGCTTGTACAGAGTCATGATACTCGTATGATGGTTATATTATACTGTTATGATAGAATTAACAGGACATAGGTTATTAGTGATATCCACGTTTTTATATTTTCTACTTTCCCTTAAAGGAGGAACCAAAAAATGAAAATACAATTCATGAGCTTTTTTCTAAATTATTTTCATTGAGACCGAAGGTTTATATTAAGTCGGAGAGTTTTTATTTATTTATGATTGCTTCTAATAGTGCTGTCACATCTTTAAAATATTAAATTTTAAGCAGTAAATTATGTAACTATAATATTTTCAGGTTTAGATACAAACCTACTCAATAGGGAGTATATATATTTCAAAAAGGAAGGAAATGGCTATAACTTATAACCATTCAAGAATCAGAAGATGAACAGACCAATAATGAAATAAATAATTGATAACAATTGTTCTAACAAAAGTGTAAACATTATAATTTTGGAATCTTTGTACTTATAAATATATAATAAATGTTTAATGACAAAACATATAGAGTTACTTTTTGTTATGAAGTTTCGAAAAAAAAAATGTTTGAGCATATTTTATTGTTACAATGTATAAAAAATTCGGTGTCCAGAAAAATGGAATTTTTAGCGGCTAATGGACTCTCGGGTCGGGCCGAGGGTTAGAAACCCTAATACCCCATCACTGTGCTTGGCGGGACCCGAAAGTCCTTTGGCCGAAGGTTAGAAACCCCAATACCCCATCACTGTGCTTGCGGGACCCGAGAGTCCATTAGCCGAGGGTTAGAAGCCCCAATACCCCATCACTGTGCTTGGCGGGACCCAAAAGTCCTTTGGCCGAGGTTAGAAACCCCAGTACCCCATCACTGTGCTTGGCGGGACCCGAAATTCCATTGGCCGAGGGTTAGAAACCCCAATACCCCATCACTGTGCTTGGCGGGACCCGAGAGTCCTTTGGCCGAGGGTTTGGAACCCCAATACCCCATCACTGTGCTTGGCGGACCCGAACGTCCATGGCCGAGGGTTAGAAACCCCAATACCCCATCACTGTGCTTGGCGGGACCCGAAAGTCCTTTGGCCGAGGGTTAGAAACCCCAATACCCCATCACTGGCTTGGCGGGACCCGAGAGTCCATTGGCCGAGGGTTAGAAACCCCAATATCTCATCTCTGTGCTTGGCGGGACCCGAGAGTCCATTTGCCGAGGGTTAGAACCCCAATACCCCATCACTGTGCTTGCGGGACCTGAGAGTCCATTGGCCGATGGTTAGAAACCCCAATACCCCATCACTGTGCTTGCGGGACCCGAAAGTCCTTTGGCCGAGGGTTAGAAACCCAATACCCCATCACTGTGCTTGACGGAACCCGAGAGTCTATTGGACGAGGGTTCCCTGAAGCTAAGGAACTCCTCATGAATGAATGTTAGGGGTATGTCTTCTTTTCTGGGAAATAGTGAGGACGAGTTGGGCAGGGACGAGTTGGGTCTAGGACGAATTGGACAAGGACGAATTGGGCACGGGACGATTTGGACAGGGACAATTTGGGCAGGGACGATTTGGGCAGGGACAAAATGGAAAGGACAAATTGGGCGGTTACGTAAAAATTCGGTGTCCAGAAAAATGACCAGGAAAATCTAGCCTAGAAAGTAATGGACCAAGGTTGAGAAGGAAAATAATGACTCATGGAAGAAATGGATCAATATATAGAGAGGCAAGTATTTTAATGGAAACATCTTCTATTTAAAATAATTTGGGTGATTTGAACTACAATGACAACAAAAAAAAGTAATTATCTAAAATTGCAAAAATAATATTAAATTCATTATTTACTCAGTTTATATAAGAAAATAATTTAAGTAATACTTAGGTGTATTGCCCTCAAATACTTCCCTCCCCATGTATTTGGTCCATTTCTTCCATGATCCTATATTTTTTCTACCTTGGTACATTCCTTCTTGGTTCATTTTTCATGGTCCATTTTTTCATTATATCAAATATTCGCCGATAACCGAAAAAAATGTTTTTACCAGGAGAAAAAATCTATCTGTAGCCATATATTTTCACAAAAAAGATAATTTTATACATTTTTTATATCCATAAGAAAACATATCTCATCTTTTTGACTAACAGAGTTGATATAATCAAATAGTACTATGTTTTTCAAATATCTATTTTTAATGAACTTTTTCCAATTTAATTAAGCGCTATTGTTGAATCAGTCAACAAAATATATACTGAAACGTTGGAAATTAATTCATAGGAAACATACTATTTTTTGAATTCAAGCATTTTTGGTTAATTAAAAGAAAAGTTTCTGTTTTCTTTTGGATTATTTTGAAGTAAAAATTGTTTGAAAGAATCTAGGTTCGATTGACTAACTTTAACTCATATTGCTTTTTCATATCCGCACTGATGAAATTACGTCGAACCAAATAGACAATATTTGTTAGTATTTTTTTTTGTATGTTTCTATCGTAAATATATTTAAATTAATGGTGGTCATAATCATTCCATTCCATAATAGTCTTAGGGAAAATAGAAATAAAAATACACACGACATTCAAATTTAGAAAGAGTTTTTCTTTTGTATTCTTCTTATCGATTAGACACGTTTGTAAGGGCTGTAATTTTAATTTTAGAGTAACCATTATATATTTCACATTACTTATCGAAATAACTGTAAAAAATAAATATATGTGAGAGCTATCTTGTAGCTTCGCCACTACCAAATATTTAAAATAATATATCTTATGATTTTAAATTCTTTCAGCCCTCTTACCTTTTTTATATTTTTTATTCTTGTAAAAGTAACCAACGCATTGAAGTAAAACTTTGAAAATAAAGCACGTTTAAGCCATAGACATATAAATATATAGAGATCTTATTCCTTCAATAGCAAAGAAACATCGTCGGTCAGCTGTTGCCTGTGCCAATATGAATAAAGTAATTTGATCTACGTCATCGTAAGTTGATCACATAGAGATAGAAAGATTTGTTTATATTGGGCAATATGACGTGCTTCTTTGAAGAATCCAATAAGTTATCTATGTCTTTATATTCCTTGGTTTAAGCTTGTGATTATCACGCAGATGGAGCTACGTGTTAATAATCTCACGCTAAAAAAGAGTGCAAGGTTAAAGGCGTGCGCAAAAGAACATACGAAAAAACTTTAAAGTGTGCTATTAAGCCGTGAACGAAAATAGTACGTACAGCTATATTACAAGCAAATCGCTAATTTTAGCCAAATTAACCATAATATTTTTATACTTTCCAAAGACATATATCATAACATTTTTGTTTGGTAGAAATCTAACATATCACTCAAACAAAAACATGAATCTTTTTAACTAATTACTATAAATTATTGAATGCAAAGGCAATTATTATAATTATCCTATAAATTGAGAAATAACCATCTTAACATGATTTTTGTCCGCCCCTGGAATCGTTCAAGATCATGTATATATGTTTAAAAAAATAATAATAATCATATCAATTATAAGTAAGTAGGAAACTATAATAAAATTACTTTATAGCAATCCTCTAAAATTGTTCAAAGCCATAGAGACATTTTAAATTAGTCATAGCAGTCTTTTTTTTAACCCACCTGCCAATTATGGTTTTTTATCTGCTTCAAAACTCAGTGGCTCTAATGGAATCGAATTGTATGAACTTTTTTTGGTCCTTACCATCTCTTCCAGTAAATAATTTATTATTATTATTTCCAATTTACATACCAACGTTGCCTTGGTAGTTAATAATATTTATTCAATTATCTTTCAATCATGTATGTGTGCGCTGGGTTTTCTTTCAACTTGTATATGATCCAACGGCGTTAACAAAGACCTAAGAGCTCTTGTAATACCAAGAAGGATCTTTTTTCTTCTTCAACTATGCTTGTTGTATCATGTGAAGACAGATATGCTATGATAATAATATTTTTCGTTGCCTGACAGGCAATGCATAGAGGTATACTTAATTATCATTATATTCAAAGACCCCTAATACGGCCAGTTATTGATGAAACCTTGAAAGAATTTAGTCATTTTTGCATAATGAATTCCCTTCTGCCAAGGTCTTTTTTTTTCTTTGCAAAAAAAATATTTTTTATCGTCCTTAGTGCAATTATAATTCAGAGAGAGACGGGAAGTAATGGTCAATAATTAATTATTCATTTGGTTTTTGATGGTATACCATTACAAAAAAAGGCCATAACACATTTTGAGTGTTAAAAAAAGTATTCATACTAATGTTTTTTTAATGGTTAAAATGTGTATTTATTAGCTAAAACCCATACAGTGTAAAAATATAAGAATACACTAAAAAGTAGGAGATAAAAAAATACAATCTTAAGACAGGTACGTTAAAAACAAACATAAATGAACATTATAATTCAAATTACTGTCTAATGATAAAACCATAATATAAAATGACTTATTATAAATTATTTCTTTTTCAATATAAAACGTTGATGTCATCTTATTGTTGATTTGATGAGTTTGAGGTATTTGAGAGAATTTGAAGGAATAAACTTAATCAAATCTCCGGCCCATGTTCATGACGTCGCAGATGAATTGGGAATTTTTATTGAGAGGGCTGAATAACGGGTCGCTGCCCCAATCATAATTGCCCTAAGGTCTTCGATTCGAATATAAGAGTTATTTGTCAGTCTCTTCGCAATTAACGATTCATGTTGAGTAGTGCAAATTCAACAGCCTTTTGATGAGGAGAGATCTTCCTTCTTCTTCTGAATGCTCCAAAAAGTATAATTTTTCTCAAGATAAATATGCATTTGCAAATGTTTCTCCGTTTGTATAATTTGTTATAAGTGTTGTGACACTCATGGAACTATTATCATTGTAAGGGCTTAAATGATCAAGTGTGGAACTTGTTTGTGTGGTCTTAATTGTTTGTTTATATATTATTGTTTTGTTTGTTTGGATGTAGGTTCTTATACTTGCAAAGTGAGAGACAATGAAGGGAAATACGAGTAGTGATCTCAAAAGGAGTGAAAGAGTTATCTTAAATAATTCCAAACATCTTAGCCTCAGCTCAGTAGAAGCGTGGTCCACTTTCAACGTGTGGGTCACAGGTTCGCATACTAACAAATATTCAATATATTGTTATAAATAAACAAGTTATAAATTCCTGTTTAAGATTCATTTCAATGGCTTTCATCGTATTGTTTACTTATTTAGTTTTACTTATATCATCCTTTATATTGGAATGGCAAACTGGTTTGGAATATTTTGCTGATACAGCTTTTCAGATCCTTTCGACTCCCTTTCACCCTTAGAGCTGTAAATCAACCAAAACATACAGGCAAAATATACATCAATACCCACGTTCACACTATGGGACTCTTTTGAATTCTAATGATAATATTCCTTAAGATAAAGAAGAAACTCGGCCTTTGCTTTTTTTCATCAGTCATTTTATCTTTTTTTCTTTAATAAGTTCAAATATTTATGAAAAGTACGTTTACTACATCCAACGGTAAAAAAAAATCCATATTATGGATAAAACATAATTTTCTAAGAATGCTTCTTTACTACTACAATTTCAAAGTTAATACATATTTTCATAAAACCTTTTCAACTTAAAAAATCTTTCTCAAATATAAAGTATTTTTTTTCTTCTTTTCAAGTACAATCAGCTAAGACAATAATATTAACATTAAAAAAAATAAGTAGTCGTAGGGATGAAATATGAAACACAGGTAAAAAAAGGACTTCTTTAAAAGTCTTTTAAAAGACGAGGTAATAATAATAATAAAAAGAAGGAAAAGAAATAAGGGAAGATGGCGTTCATTTGTAAACAAACAACTCCTTCATCGGAAAATATTTGGTATATTAATTAAGTTAACTAAAATCTTCAATTTACAATCCTCGGAACATGTTTTTTTTTTAAATTTATCAACTCCCAATGAAAAAGGAAGATCGTCTGCTTTAGACAGTAAATGAAAAAACAAAACAATTTCTTTTTAAGATATGATATAATTTTTCCAATATTCAACTATTGTTTTAATCAAACGATAACATCGATACATCTGTCCTTTTCAAAATTAGTGTAATGATATTTTGACCCATTAAATTATCGAGCTCTTTCATATATAAATTCCTTGCAGCAGCATACATATTTTATTGTTGATGAATTTACATACTATGTAGATGTACAAACATATGTTACAAGAGAAATATTGCCCTACTTCAAATTAATAATAATAAGAAATACATATTTAATATCAGTTTGAAAATATTTAAAAGCGTAGAAAGCAATACATTTTTGCAAAATCAAATCAAATGAAAAGGCTTTTCATATGCAATATATGCTTTTAATTATTCGATATTATTGGTTTTTTGGTGTATACAAAAATAATCTCAACGATGAGGCATGTGGGGTTCTTCCTACAATAGCCAGGAATCGAATAGGGTGTCACAGAATTTTCGGCTTCGGAAAAACAAAGAATTGAGCAAAATTGGTATTCTGACTATCAAGGATGCAATAAGGATTTTGGAGCTCACATGTTTTATTGTGAATAAATTGAATGAAGAAAAAAGCTATTTATTCAGATTATTAATTTATAGGAATAACCTCAAGCTATGCTATAAATTGTTCTTAAATATGATCTTATTGTATAAAATAGTTACAATATACGAAGTAATAGTTTTTGTGAGCACAGTAAAACAATATAACAGAATATGAGTAGATCAACCAATTTATTTCGTAAGACATTAATTTGTTGGTATTTTTTCGACTTTCCTAGATATTTAATATGTTCTTATTTTTCAAATGTTAGCAATTATGTCCATTTTCTGTTGTTTTGTTATGAAAAAGGACGACAGGCAATACACAGTAAGATCTCTCAACGAGCTCAAAGCTTATAAAATTTAGTAAAAATAGTTTCCCCCATGAGTTTCATGAAAATGCTTGACAGTACAGACTTCTTTAATCAGTATAAATCTCAAGAAAATATAATTTAATACATATTTGTGATATTTGCACTTATTCCATGTTAGAATTTAGTTTACTGTTTCAAAAAGAAAGAGAGAAATTGAGGGTATATTTTTTCATTTTTAACATTTTTTAAAATCAATTAACTAATTAAACGTGTACACAAGTAAGGTAAATTTTCATATTTGTGTAAAAACATCAGAAAAATTCAAATTGAAATTTTAATATGCAATAAAATATGTTGTGAGTAAAAAATATCATCAAAAAAATCCTAACTGTGATATATATATATATATATAAATAGTAGGGTGATTCTTATTTCATCTTTTTCAGATTTGAGAGTCGGGCTCCCCTAGGATTTTACTTTAGTGCATAGAGATCATCTTGTGAAAGTTTGAACAAAATCGAATAATGGAAGTACCCGCTCAACGGGCCGAAAGTTATGTAGTAAACTTATGTAGTATTTTTTTTTTCGCATTCGATCGCCTTTAATGTCCTTAATTTCAATGCTATTTTCAAACAATTTGCTGCAAATGCAGGTATGCTCGCAAAGATTCCGCATCAGTTTTTATTTTCATGTACACCAAAATTCAACGATAATTTTAAGTTTTGAAATAGTCATTTTCCTTGGAAAATACCCCCAAAATGACCATTTGAAAACTTTATAATCTCGTTTTATTTTGGACGTAAATGAAAAATAAAAACTGATTTGGAATCCTTGCGAGCATACCTACATTTTGCGGCAAATGTTTGAAAATAGCATTGAAATTAAGGATATAGAGGCGATCGAATGGCGAAAAAAATTACTACATAAGTTTACAACATAACTTTTGGGCCCGTTGACCGGGTACTTCCCATTATTCAATTTCGTTCAAACTTTCACAAGATGATCTCTATGCACTAAAGTAAAATCCTAGGGGGAGCCCGACTCTCAAATCCGAAAAAAACGTGAAATAAGAATCACCCTAATATATGTATATATATACATATATATATATAGGTATATATATAATATATATATATATATATATACCTATATGTATATATAATTATTTTATAAGTTCATATTAACATAATACAGAGCCTTAGCGGTGATATCATCCTTGAAGTAACCATATTTTGTTGTGTCATAGTTGAGCATTGAGTCTCATGCATTTGATTAGTATTATACAAGTTTTTCAAACAATAAAAGTATTGCAAATACTATTTGCCATGGAAACGCCCTAAGTATGTACACAAACGCCTTTTATTTATATATATAAAACTAATTTTGTATATTTTATTTTCTCAATCAGCACGTTGACAAGACTCGTTTTTTTTAATGAATGCATTTTGCAATAGCAAGATAATGGTCCTATGAAATAAAGCGAATGAATATTCTGTGAATTGATATTACTATTTTTTAAATATAAATTGGCCTCGTTGAGCCGAATAGATGTAATTTTCATTACAAAATGATCTACTCAATGCTTGTTAAAATCAAATGATGACTAAAAAGATTATACACGTAAAGATTTCTGTGAGATATATATTTTATACTGTATTAGTAGATGGATTAAATAGTAAGTTAACTCAGACAGCATAGTTTTGTATAAAATGTCTATTGTATTATAATGTATATTCACATTAGAGTGCATACATTCGATTACATAAAGAACGGAATCATAGAATCTATGTCACTCCAGAAATTTGGAGCATCCTTTAAATGCATAAGTGACCAAATTTAATAATACCAGATGGAAAAATATCTAAATTTATATTTAACTTTGCATTAATATTTAAATTATTGTGTGTCTTTTTTCTGAGATTTTAAAACGCTCTCCAGCATATATAATCAGATTCTCGGGAATCATTTGGCAATTCAGCAACCCTTGAGGAATTCCAAATATATTCTTCAGCTTCATCAATTGCATAATCCTCTTATGTCGAAGATGATTTAAATAAAGTGTAGTATTGTAGTGTAGCAATTACAACTAAACTTTCATTTTGTGAATACTAATATGTTTTCCCCTAAATTTATTGACATTTTTTGGCGTTTTAGTATTTAGTCCTTTCACTTTATTCAGACAGACATGGAGATATAGGGCGGATTGATTGTTAACTCAGCTATACACGTGAGTATTTGATTTGCCAAGCTTGTGTTTCTTTGAGAAATAGTAATAGTAAAAAAAATATTTCAACTTTAATAAGCCTAAAAGGCGTGTCCTAGAAACTGCTTTATCGTGCAGTTTTCGCTTGAAATAACAAGGCACTTCGGATTTTATAGTGATTATTGCTTGGTATTTATATTTAAACTTCAAGAAAAACATAAAACATAAGGTTTAAGGGAGCTCGATAGCCGTGCGTGTTAAGGCGTGTTCAACTCTCAATGTTGGGGGGCGCAGGTTCGAATACTCCGAGAGGGGATGGTCATTTTTGGTCTAACTCATTGAGTAGATCTAGGTTATAGGACTAATTTTAACGCTATAATGCTTATTTATATCCAGTCGGATTGCAATTCTATCGAACCTATAGGTCAAAAAAACCCATCATCGAAATCTGACTGTTATGTGTATTATCCGTTAAATTACACCCTTTTATTTTCATCGATGAATAACATAACTAAACCAAAGTATTAATTTATTCCACCTGAAAAAGTTTGTGTCAATTATTATATATTACACCAAAAATTTAAGATTTTTATATCAAATTTCTAACGAAGAAAGTATTTAGATACATCAATATAATTTTATACTTGTTGCAGAAAAATTATAAAAACTCATCAAGTTATGTTTCAATTTTGTAAAAAGTGTGTAGATAATATAAAAAAGATTTTTAAAGTGATAATGACAAATTTATTAAATAATTTCTATTGCTGTTATTTTCATATAGTTTCATATTGCTGTGTTTCCACGGGGTAAATTTTTAGTACTGAATTGCGTAATTCATGTTTTGTTATTAGAGGAATTGCTTTCTTTTTTATTTGAGGAATGAAAATTTAAATAATGACGTAGCATTGTGCTTTAATAAGGCGTAAACTTATATAAAAACTTTCATATGGATGACTTACCAACTATAAGATGTCTATCAAAGTAACACACTAATATATTCTTTTTTTTGTGATGTGTTCCTTCTCTTAGGGATAAGTGTTACGTTATATGAATCAAATATGAGAAAAGAATACATGTGTTGTAATTAAATTCACATACACGAATTACTATGAATATTATTAATATTTGTTATTTATTCACAAACCAAAAAACAATGACTTTTTCTTGTGCAATGAAATGTAGTAATTTTTTCTTCTTGGTACTCTATATTGCATCTGAAGTGAATACAAAAACTTTAAATGTATTTGATAATAAATAACTTCTGCTCGTAAAATTTTACAATAATGTGTTTTTTCATGGATTAATAGTTTGTATATATAACAAACAAAAGCCTGGCAATTTAATGACTTCGAAATTTGATTTATATGCACTTATGAATAGGTATGTAGTTTCATAAAGATTAATAAAGAGAACAAAGGTAAGATTGTTTTCTCTCTTCTGATTGGTGAAGAGATCTTAAAGTTTTATTCATTATATTTTCAACG
>CP045897.1:20100080-20122492 GCA_013387185.1 Caligus rogercresseyi
TATTTATTTATATATAAATATTAGGTTGTTCGATTTTTCAGAATGTTTGAAATGTTAGCACATTGTGGATTTCTGTTTTGGTGATAAAAAAGACGGACATACAAGTTTGAACAAAATCGGTCAACATTACGAGGTCGCACAACGAGGTCAAAGTTTTAAAAGTTAGTAAAAATATAGTTTTCCGCAAATTTCTTAAAATGGTAGACGTACAGACTTCAATAATAATTATTAGTTTAAAAGGAAATCTAATTTACTACCAGAGTAGTTTGAGGTTTTTAATAAAAACAAAGTTTTCAGAAAAAACAAAGAAAAAAATGGAGGGTGGTATTGTTAGCTTATTCATAGCTTTTTTGTATCAATTACTTCACTCGCCTGTGAAGATGATTTGTTCGCTTCAAAGTAAAATAGTACTTTTAAGCTTAGTAAACTTTTAGATGATAAATCCAAAAATGACCTTGGTTGCATTCTATCAATTCAGAATTCAGTACAATCTGAGTTTACCATCATATGATTCAGAGCCTGTATTGACTATAAGAAATCGATTTATGAAAAAATAAATAAAAATTGTTTCTTAGATTTGCATCAAGGTATCCTCTCAAATTTAAATTTGTCTCTGACGCATACATAATCCATATATGCGTCATTTGTACGCGAGATAGGCTTTTTTATGTACATATAACTCTATACTTATAAATTGACATGATTCAGATACCAAAATATTAAAGCTGGTAACCAAGCTTTCATTTGATTATATTTTGTGTTCTAAAAATCGCTATACGTTAAGAGATATAAGGAAATAGTACCCTCCCCCAAAATTGATCTTTTGATATGAGAATATACGATTACCATTGTAATGCTGATGTGTTACTGGATAGAAAGAGAGAAAGAGAAGGGAGAGAGTATTTTGCCTCCCTTTTTTTTCTTTCTATCCAGGTAACACTAACAATTACCAAATGGTAATCGTATATTCTCATATATCAAAAGATCAATTTTTGGGGGAGAGTACGTATTACTTATATCTCTTAAGTATAGCGATTTTTAAAGCACAAACATATCAAATGAAAGATTGGTTAACCAGCTTTAATATTTGGTATACTAAATCATGTCAATTTAATAAGTAGAGAGTTAAATGTACATTAAAAAAAGCCTATCTCGCGTTTTATTAAAAATATCAAACATACGTCTGGTAGTAAATTAGATTTACTTTTATTAATAATTATTATTGAAGTCTTTAACGTCCACCATTTTGAAGAAATTTGCGGAAAACTATATTTTTACTAAAATTTTAAGACTTTGCCCTCGTTGCGCGACTTCGTAATGTTGGCCGATTTTGTTTAAATTTTGTCTGTCGTCTTCTTTTATCACCAAGAAACAGAAAATCCACAATGTTGCTAACATTTCAAACATTTGAAAAATAGAACAACCTTAATATATATATATATATATATATATATATATATATATATATATATATATATCAGTTACACACTGATACTAAAACTTAAATATAAAATATCTAAAAAAAGTACTGGGTACTCTTAACACATTCAAATAAATTTTAAATCCATTTTCAAGACAAAACTTAAGCATAATGAAAAATGAACCTATATGGTTTATAAAGTTAACATTCCTTTAAAGCCGGCACGTAATTTTCTCATTTTACAAAAATGGGAAGGAAACGGGATGGTGGCCTTATTATCTTACGAAATAATTTAATTTCTTTGGCTTCTTTAAATTTCCTTGCATCATTATACATATATTATACCAGAAACAAAAAAGGCAATTCCAAGCCAAAGAAAGTTTATAACTAAACAAAATTAAAATAAATTGAAGTAGAAATATCTATTTACTACTTTTATGCACTATGTTGAGTTACTTCTTAAGTTTATGAACATACCCAGCTAAAAAAATTGAGAATTAAAAAAGCTACAATCTTATATACACTCAACACATGTTTTGTTTACGTACTTTTATAGAAAAACATAAGCCAAGAACTGGCATATATTAACAAAATAAATGAGTAAAACTTTTTTTGTAAGGTTATTTTTATAATCAACAATAAAACAAATGGTATTACATTAAATCCCAAAAACAAATATAATTTTTAGGAAAATTTGATGGAATATATGTTGGATCTAATAAGTTGACGTTTAAAGAAATTAAAACATTGTGAGTTTATGATTGTCGTATACCACTAAATTTAATCTGGTACTATATGACCGTTGGCATCCATTATTTCCTACCTCTGGAATGCTCTTTCTTAAAATGAACACTTAGTTGACACGTGTCCTTCAAATGAGAATAGGTTTCCTGAACTTCCAGTGTTATAGAGAACAATTTCTGAATAGATAAAAAGGTTGAAGTATATCAATGGAGACAAGTATAGATATGCTATGTTGCAACACAACAAACTATATTTTTATTTAGTCTGGACTCAAATGAAACCTTTAAGTAAACAAATGCAGTACCAAAAATACATTATACCTGAGGAATTATTAGTTATTAGCTGAAAACATTATTTTGGTGAATGGACGGAGTGTCGAGGCTTCTTGACGGGTTTTTGAGGTTCATTAGGTCGACTAATAGTCAGATCCCAGTGCTGAGTTTGAGACAACCGTCATTGGATGGGACCAGTTTGTTGGCTTATGTTTCTCTGCTGTTGCACCTCCTGACGAGGCTGAAGAGAAACTTCTTGTTCTCCTCTGGTGGTAGGTTTTGGATCATTGACATGGCATGTTGTGGCGGTCTCTCGCCAATCGATGTGGATGAATTTGCGTTGTGAGCGGTAGAAGGCCCTCCACCCCTCCCTCCATTCCTTGAATTCCCGGAGGAAGACGAACAAAGCTATTTAGCATATGATGGTGAAGCCTTGGAGATCCTGGGGGGGGGGGGGGGACTTCATGACGAGGATTGTTGCCCTGAAACACCAATGCTGTGGATTTCTGTGTCCTGATAGGTAGGCTAGCTTATCTTTCGGTGCCTATTGTGATCTTTATCTCCAGGTTTCACTTAGGGTAAGGTGTTCATGTTTTTGTCGTCCAGTTTGTTTTCGAAGACGAAGCATTTATTTCATACACATAAACCACCATCCTATAAATAACTAACCACTCATAGGAAAATAAATAAATAAGGCCACTGAATGAGCTGTTTGAATACATTCAAGTAGTTCAAATAACTGCCTCACTTGGAAAAGCAATTAAGTAGTATTCGGACTAAATGGAAAGGAAATATAGCAATAAATATCCAGTAATGTCATTCTATCTTATGCTTCATTTAAATAGTCTCTTACAATGACGTCACTGAACATTACTTTTGCATTTTCTCTTTTTAAATTCTTAGAACTTGGTATTTAGACTTTGAATGCTCAAGGCATAAGTATACAAGAGTAAGATAAGAATACATTTTAATTATTCTTATAAGCGATGCACAGCTCCATTTCTCAAGTCAGAACACAGGTATTTGGAGGCAAGAGTTATGATCTCGCGAGGATGATTGTGAATACTTTTTTACTTGTTGTTGAGACGAGTTTTAGTTGATGATTTTTCCTCGGAGAAAATTAGGGAACCATGATGATGATAACTAATGTAAATAAAAAATCACTTTATAGAATAAATCACTATTTCAAAGAATTGGACCATCTTATTACAATATTCAAAATAATATTTTACTCTTGTTCGTCGATGTTGTATTATATTCTGACATTGAAACGGTTTATTGAAACAATCCCCTTAAGGGTCACTATACCTTTGGGATATCACATTAATAGATTCTGCAAATGGTTTGTATCCCATTTCTAATTTTCACGTAATAGAAAGCAGCAATCCTCACATGACCCTTCACACCCAAACGGGTAAAATTATTTTCCTAAAACTGAGATTCATCTCAGTACGGGTATTACCGAAATACACAGGATCCATTTGACCCCTTTATGGTCTAGGAAGTCGAAATAATTATCGGGGTGCTGGATGATATTGAACCCGTCAGCTCACTAGAATCAAGAACGACCCACACTAAAAAGGAAGCCCAGCCTCACTCAGAATAAATTAAAAAAATAATAATATCACACTCCTTTTATATTCAAATCTGGTGTAATATTGTTGTTATGATGAGGTTGTGTTAAAAAACTTGTTTTTAAAACTTAAAAAAGTTCCGTTATTATGCTAATGGCGTCACCATGAAATACTTCTTCGGGATGGTTAGAATTCGGAAAGGTGATGGTCATTTTTGGTCTATCTCAATGATATAATCCTATGTTCGATAGACTAGTTTAATATTATAACTCTAATTTAGGCAAAAATTAAAAACATTATTAATTTTATCGATATGTAAAAACAAATCCTTAATTTTCCGCATATATGAAACACACCTCTCTGAATTTTAATATGTGCCAGAAAAACCCTTGTAACTATATGACGCGACATTTATTTTTTTTGCCATAAAAAATCCTAACTCACAATAACCGATTGGTTCTAACTATGAAGCTCGAAGACCAAAAAAATTCTGTTTCTCCTGAATAGAGGCTTCAAATGCAAAAAAAATATCGAGGAGCTTGATCTGTCACATTTCAACAATGTATAAATAAGATTTCAGAATAATGTATTAGGGAATCAAAAAAATAGGGCCATAGCTTACATGCATATATATATATATATATATATATATATATATATATATATATATATATATCTATATATATATATCTATATATATATATATATATATATATATATATATATATATATATATATATATATATATATATATATATATATATATATATATATATATATATATTATATAATATATATATATATATATATATACAAATAAAAAAAGAATTCCGTTGGTTGGTTCGTTCGTTCGCTCGTCCCTGTATCTCCCGAACGGTTCATTAGATCTTGACAAAATGTCTGTGGATGAGTGTGAGGTAGTAAGACGTGTTTTTGTTGTATTGGGTGTTTACCGGAAAATCGTTTTCTTTATGATTACATAAAAAGAAGTTTTTTATGTCCCTTTTTTTCCCCCCAAATACTCTAATATTCATCACTTCCATAATATCTTCAGCACTCTATGTTCTCTATGAAATGGCTTCGAAAATGATTTCTCTTTATGAAGTTGAAATACCCAGCCTTGAGGAATAGATCACGGAAAAAATGACAATGACAACTTTTTAATGAACTAATTTCATAAGAAAACTAGAGGACTCAGAGAGTGCCACACCTCCGCCGATCCCCACCAAATGAATCACTTGGTCTTTTTGTCATTTGCCAATAGATGTCGCTGTGCTGTGCTCTCCTCTTTGAGAGCACAGCACTCTATATTCCCAATGCAATGACTTATAAATAACTTCTTTTTACGTTGTTTAAATACACTGCCTGAAGGAAAACAAAACGGAAAATGAAATGATGACTTCGTAAGGAACTGATTTTAAAATGAAAAGTTACTGCGATGACATAACTGAAATTAGTCGTATGATTTCTTCTTTTTGTGGATGCTTAAATTATCAGCGATAAGGAATGCAAAACGGATAAAATGGTAATGAAGGCCCGATGAAAACTTTTTAAGGAACTGATGTAAATATGAAAAATAACATACGATGACATCACTAAATATTCGATGACTAAAAATAACTTCTTTTTACGATGTTAAAATTTTCCAGCCTTAAGGATAAAAAACGGAAAAATGGCAATGAAGACTCAATGACAACTTTTTAATGAATTGATTTTAATATGAAAAATCAGATGTGTATATATATATATATATATATACGAGGTATGATCAAAAAGTATCCGACTTTTGGTCATAAAACAAACGTTTATTATGATACAAGTATTTAATGCTAATCCCCTTCAAAGTAGTCCCCTTGGGCTGCCACACACTTCTCCCAACGCTTCTGCCACTGTTGAAAGCATCGCTGGAAGTCCTCCTTCGGTATGGCTCTCAGATGGTCTGTCGCATTCTGCATAATTTCTTCTGGTCTGAAATCTGGTCCCTTTTAGTGGCATTTTCAGCTTTGGGAAAAGCCAAAAATCGCAGGGAGCCATGTCAGGAGAGTAGGGAGGTTGACGAACCACTGGTGTGCTGTGTTTTGTCAAGAAGTTCCGAATTAAATGGGAAGAATGTGCTGGAGCGTTATCATGATGGAGCTTCCAACTGCCTGTTGCCCACAGATCCGGGCGCTTGCGCCTCACTGCGTCACGAAGGCGACGCAGAACCTCTTGGTAGTACTCCTTGGTGATTGTAGTACCGTGTGGTGCGTACTCGTGATGTACTAAGCCACTGGAGTCAAAAAAGGCAGTAAGCATGACCTTGACATTGCTGCGAACTTGCCTTGCTTTTTGGGCCTCGGGGATGAAGGATGCTTCCACTGTGTTGACTGGCGCTTGGTTTCTGGGTCATACCCATAAACCCATGACTCGTCACCTGTAATCACTGTGTTCATAAAGTCGGGATCACCGTTCACAGTTTCCAGCATGTTTTGTGCGATCTCCAGACGAAGGTGTTTTTGCTCAAATGTTAGCAGCTTTGGTACAAATTTTGCTGAGACTCTCCTGAGGCCCAAGTCGTCAGTCAAAATTGATTGAATGGAACCAAAACTAATATTCACCTCGTCTACAAGTTCTCTGATCGTGATTCGGCGGTTCTGCATCACCAGGTTCCTCACTTGATCAATGATGGCATCGTTTTTCGATGTTGAGGGCCTCCCTGAGCGTGGTTCACTTTCAACTGACAAGCGGCCATCTTTGAAGCGGTTGTACCACTCCTTTATCTGTGTGGTGCCCATCGCTTCATTTCCAAACACTTTTTTAATCTTGCGAATTGTTTCCACTTGCGAATCACCAAGATTAAAACAAAATTTTATGCAATAACGCTGTTCGACTTTTTCTGACATTTTAAAGAAAATAAAATCCGACGACACTCACTTGCACCTGTTCAATCATGAATGGCCTGACGCCGACTGACTTGTATTGGAGCTGTAGAAAAAAATGAGCATGCGCAGTAGTCATGCTCCCAACCACACAGCAAGTCCCGCCCCCATAGCTGTGTTCGTTTGACCAATAAAAATTAAGGTCGGATACATTTTGATCACACCTCGTATATATATATATATATATATATTGTTGATTTTAATTCAATATTATTATTTAACCAATTAACGATCTTTCTATAGAACAAAAAATACATTAAGTATATGAATCAAAAATAAGGTATGTATACCTTTCTTGTTTAAGACATATAAACCTGCTAAAAAAATGTCAACCACTCAATGGAGGAGGAATGACGTTTCTCTTATTTTTGTCTAAGGATATAATTTATTTCATAGCAATTGAAAACGTCCTTTATATTTATTCATTTTCAAGAGTTCTCTCTTAAAATTATCTTTTACATATATTTATACATATGTCCTTGACTTAATGTAACGTTTTATTTAATTCGTATTTATTAATACAGTAAAGAAATAATAATCTATGCAAGGAAATTATTTTATGACTATTTATTGCTATTTTTATAACTCAACACTTTCATACGAAAGTGTATTTAGTTATAAGGAGTTAAATGTATGTTGTATATACTTTTGCATGACAGGTATTCACAACTTCCCATCCTTTGTTATGTCTCAAAACTCTTCCTTTACTGAGTCTCCTTTTTCCACTCCTATGATTGAAATGTCATATGCAAAGAAGGCATGAAAACACCAGCCAGAGAAGGTAGGCTTATACATACTTTGTAACATAATGAAAACAACTTGAAAGCTGAGATTTTCTTCAATTATTATTATTTGGCTGTAATACTTTATATTGTACAATAAATCCTTGGATAATAATAGTATTGGCTTTTCAAAGTGTTGAACTTTTATTTAACCTGCCTATAAACAAATACTTTTTTCTAGATAGAAAGAGAGAATCAAAAAAATTATTTGTTAGTTTTAGTACAAATATATATATATATAGATACCTATATATATTAGCAAAAGTATTAAATTTATTTGTTTTGCCCACTTGTAGCTCACATTACACATGTAACTATACACAACGATACTTCTTATGACCTTTTATCACTTGTTTAAATATCAATCCTTGGTAATGATATGTCCTTGCGAAAAGTAATTTGAGTCTAAGTTTGATGTGTCCCTGATGTCTTATAACTATTTTTGAAGAATTATGATAAAATAATCATTTGTAAACTACAACCTTAAAGATACTTTTTTGATTTTTCTAGTATGCTGCAAATAATCTTGATGATTAAAAATAAAAATACCAATGCAGAAGTAATAAAAAATTCTCTCCCAAAACCGTATCCATTCTTTTAAATACTATATAAACTTCAAGAAAACATAGCTTAAAAGTTTATATTTTTTATATAGTAGTTTTGGTCGTGTCTTTAAATAATTATTTTTTAAAATAATTTCCTCTACCTTCATTAGAGAAAATAATATTTAGTAGGTTGATGAACGTGTTGTGCTTTTAAATTATATTATATTTTTAGCAATATTTTTGTTGCTAAAAACTTCTACTCAAATGAATTTTTTATTATGTCAAAGTAATGACTTCAAGATTTTTGAACTGTCTATCCCCACAGTATTTTATATTCCCAAAATGATTGAGAGGAATTTATTTTGTTGAAAATATTCTATTCGTGCTTAATATATTGAAACTTAATTTTTTAAATAATAAACAAACAAAGGGTATCCGAACAGGCATAATACGAGACAAATTCGTGACTTGAACTGAAACAGTTTTTGTCTTGTTTTTGTAGTTGTCAGATCTCGGAAAGAAGATATTAGGGAAAGAAAATAATACAAAAACTAAAATAGGACCATGTTCCTTAATGGCGCGGTTTCGCTTTCCGAGAGAGGAAGGTTAAAATGGATCAGCCTTATTGAAAAAGATCGTACTTTCGATTAAGTAAATACATAGTTTGTTATATCGTCATATCTGAAACTCAATTGAACCATATATGAAATAAAGAAAGAAAATTAAAAAAAAAACTAAAATAACAAACACGAAAATACTTGATTCTCAAAAAGACGAATTGGACTACTATATATGTCTAAAATTTAACGAACATTTTTTCCTCTTCTTCGAACACTATGCTTACGACTATTAATTAAAGTTATAATAAATATAACTTGACACACTAAGACATACTTTCATGGCCAATTGTTTACGTCTTAATTGGTATTGACATTCATTATTATTTCGCCAATTACACGTCTGTAATTGGTAATTTTAAAGTGTACGTCAAATTGAATTACACTTTAATGTTTATCACAGGCAAAAAAAGTAGTTGCAAAATATCACATTCATAAGAATCGTTGGATATAGTCTGATAAAAAGTGGTGGTAACTATTTTACTTGCACTAAATAATTCACAACAAACAAAAGGTTTTTTTAATTTTTGTGATTAAAAAATGTATAATAATATAAAAAACACATATCTATTCATTATTATTTATTTGTATGGGGATAACTTTGTGTTTATCAAATTGATACTATAGTTGAAACACTACTAACTTACAAACAAAAAAGTTATAATTATTCTATGTAATGCTATTTCAGTTTGAGCTGTAGTAAATATTTGCATAGTTAAAGTTTTGAGTATGTACAAAAAGTATGAAACATTTAATAAACTTTTTCTCTATTTTTGAAAGCAGTTGCATATAATAAGACACATATATATACTCTGTAATATATGGGTATATATGTTGAAAACATGTATTGTGGCTTTTCCTCTCCTTTTTTAAATTAATTTTTATGCAATTTGGTGGGTTTTTGAATGGAAACAACATTCAATTTATTTATTTATTTGATGATACTTCATTTTTTTTGCCTGTAAGGTTCGATAAAATCGCATCCTACAGGATATAAATAAGCATTATAGCATTAAATTAGTCACTCGAATCAATGAGGTAGACCAAAATGACCATCCCCTCTCGGGATTCGAACCTGCGCCCCCAATATTGAGAGTTTAACACGCCGTAACGCAAACGGCTATTGTACTCCCTTTTTTCATTTTTATATATACATGTATATACACTTCGAGATGATCCAAATCGGTCGAGAATAAACAAACCTTTTAGTGAACAATATATCCTTAAACGCTAAAGCATAACGCTAAAGTACGAGTTATAAGCTATTTAAAAAATTAAAAGAATACAATAACTATTTTTATATTTTCAAAATTCTTGAGCTTTAAATTGTGATACTCTTTGAATCTACGGGAAAAAACTTTACTGCTAAACTGCAAATAACAACAGACTCTATGCAATACTCTCAATACAATACTAAGCAAAGACTGCGGAAGACTTCCAGTTATAATTTAAATTCACTTATGGACTGTCATACAGTTTTCATCCCCAATATTCTTACAAATTAATTTAAGAGGTCTCGGAAGTGGGAGAGAAAGCCAAATTAAATTGAACTCCTCAATAACTTCAATAGAGTCTTTCCAAAAATAGTGGTTGGGGTCTTGTAATTCAGTGGTTGAGCTCTAATAGCTCAAATGCCAATAAAAAAGAGGATTAAGAGGAATCATACTGATTGCTTCATCTCGGTATATATCCCATTATATAAAAGTGCCAATGATTATTTGCAGGTTGTGGTGCTTTGTAGGACATATCGTCCATATCTTTAAACTATAGTAAAATATTGATAAATTATATTTTGAAGAGTTTTTCCCTACATTAGTAAAATTTGTAAATATTTCATTTATTATAAGATTTTTTAGATGTTTTTCTTTTTGTTTTCTTGAAAGAAATTCTTCCTTAGAGCTTTAACTTTCAACTTTATTACATATTTGATTATTTTTATTTGTAATTGCTACAGTTTTATATATTATATTTGTATTTTTTAATCTACATAATATTATGACAAATGATTGTCGACAATGTATTTATAATTTTATGTGGAACTTAACTTTACTACTAAATAATTGAACCTTATAAATATTAACAAAAAAGTTTATTCATATAAGTCATCCAATAAGAAAACTAAAGTTTGTATAATGAATTTTTTTTGTTTACGGTAAATTAAGAGAAACATAAAAAACACTTGGCATGCTTGCAACTGGTAAATATTCTTGGTCTCTAACAAAACTTTTTAAAATAAATGTGGTTTTAATTTTAAAAATATTTATTATTTTTATTTTGAGCAACATCTGAAGCTTAATACTGTTTTAACAAAATACAATATGTATATACAAATTAAGATTAAACAAATCAGATGATCTTACATGATTCTACAAAATTATACTGTACAACAAATTTTCGAAAGCAGTTAGCTTCCAAAACACTTTAGCTAATTCCTTCAAAGTTTTTGAGCGGATTTTCAAATATCAAATCGAATTTTTCGATTGGCTCTCATTTTTGAAAGACGTTTATTTTAAATTGTCGGTTTTTCACAAAACAAAAATGATAATATTGACACATAAACAGACTTAAGATCACATGAGAACACTTGGCTGATTAATAGCGCTAGTTCCTAGTTTTCTGGGGTTTTTTGTCGTTCGTACTCATTTAATGTCGCATCTCGCCTCAACGTCCAACAAAAGTTCGCAGACTCGGATGTGTTCCCTTTGTGTTTCTTTTTCATTATTATATTGTCTTGGTAGAAACCTGCCGATGTTCATTACTCGCAAATCCACAATTTCAAGGAAAAAAGTCCAGGTGATAGCGGAGAAAAGGGGATTTTTAGGGGCATGTTGCAGCTCTGCTTAGTTTACGCTGACAGAACAATCTCTACAGACTCTTCATAGTTTTCCGTAAAATTGTTTTCGAGGAGACCTGCAACTCTGCCTTGAAGACCTCCCATGCTTCCTTTTCTTCTGCCACAAGTAGTGGTGGAACGCATCATTGGCATAAATTCACGAATTGATGGTCCAACAAACCCCCCTCATTAGTATCAGCCTTACAAACTTATTCCAAGATATTGTAAGGGAGGTTAGGATTTATCCTTGCTTTGACAAAGTTTAATGTGTAAAGGTGGCAGCAGGATCTCGAAGGAATTAATTAGTGCTTAAGTAGACATTTTTGCTTCCTGGCTGTAGTGGTTGACGCGATTTGGCTAGTATCACCTGACATAATGAGCACTCTATATCGGCTATCCCATTCCACAAAAGCAGCAGAATTTGGTATCCACCTTAACGATCAAGCACAAGTGCAATCACCTTCAGGTCACCACAAAGGAGCCATTCATGCTGATCAAGCTTATCATGTCACAATGTTTTCATATTTCCATAAGTTTCCTTGTATTAGCAGCTGCCAAGGCCAATGGGGATAGAAGGTAGAACATTGCCTATGTGGAACAGGAAAGCTTTTAAGCTTGTCTTTGGTGATCGTAAGAGGTGCCAATCTCTGGTATCTAGAGAACATCAAGAGCTTCCATTAATCCAGATTCTCTATGGCAAAATACGAGATTCAAATATTTTTGCCTGGTGTGGAAACTGGAGATATGTGGAAGCTGGAGATGGAAACATTGAATGCCAAAAAGCTTCCACTGTTGCAGTCTATATACAAGCAACTCGGCCTTAAAGTTAGGCATATCCAGATGACGAACCAAATCGTTCATTCATTATGTGTATCATGTGAGACTCACTAGATTCAGCATGAGATGAACTGAAGTTAGGATTCACACTTTTTGGTGTCACAGGTATTGTCGAGCCCTCATTAATCAGAGTTTTTCTTCTCATGGTAAAGGAAATGGTTGATCATCTTGATGGAGTACCAACCGTCTGGCAGAGATAATGTCAGGGACTGGACACTCTGAAACTTTTTCTTCGTCAAACTTTTGTTGATTGGTAAAATCAGACAGGAGTAATAGTCGCTGGAATGGTTAGAAGGGTCCGAGAGGACAATGGGAAAGGCAAATGACATAAACTTTTTTTCTCAGCTCCGTTGAAGATTTGTTGCACATTTATTGCAACAACATTGTCCAGTTCTTGTCTTGGTCCCCAATCTTGCAGCCAAAAGTAGAGGTAGTATTTTTTTAACTATCGCACTCATCTTACGTTTTTGTGACGAAAAAGCTACCTTACCACAAGTGTAGCAGAAGCTTTCTGCTTTGTTCAACACAATTGAGAGGCATTTTCAGAGACTATATCACAGATCAACAAACTAGCAAAAGGACAGAGAACTGAATTCAAACCTGTAGCTGGTAGCTTTTTATATGATACAAATTTGATTTGATTTTGGACCCATTACACTGTTGTTTTAATCATCGATAATGCAATTACATCTTATGTTGAACTTGCGTCATGCTTTACCGGTCCTAAACAACAAAGCTATGGGATTCATCAGCTTTCATGACCTATGTTGTACATTAACCAAGTTTAATAAGCCATAGATAATCTTACCGCTCAAGGAAGTCTTAGGAGGGTACATACTGTGAAAATGAGATCCAATAAACTATTTTAAACATAGTATTCTTGTTCAGTGGCCTTAATTTTATATAAATCGGCTCAGTTGGGCCACAAAGCATTTTTGCTATTGTCAGTATTATGATTATTTTTTTCGCAGTGTCACTCCTTAATAATATGAGATGAGTAGTGTTATAGCCCAGTCTCCTCACCGACAATACAAGGAAAATGTTAAAGAGCAAATCTGCTCTTTTTGTACTGTGAAGATAGAAACCTCGGATCGTCTCTTCTACGAATGTACACGGTGTCGTTTATAAGAAAATAAATGGAACTTTTGATGTCGGAGGAGTTTGATATTTCCTTGATGGAAAAATAATGGCTGCTTGCAGTTCATCCAAAGGATCGAAGCACTTCCAAGTCGACGCAGTCATCACCAAATTAACTTCCCGTATACGCACATAAATAAAGTTTCAATCTCCAGAAGAGAGGTGAGAGCCCTTGACCAAGTCCATCTTCAAATTGAATAGTTCCTTGCTGCTTTTATTTTTTTATTTTTTTATCTCCCCTCCCCCCTCAACACCATATCAACTGGATCATATCTCTTAAATCCTTGTCCGTTTTCTCAAGGGTATTTTTTAAATCAATATTCCTTGAAATAACCTTTATATTCAAGTAAGTGATCGTTCAAATACATCGTTATATTCATATACATAGATCCGGGGTTCTCTACCTTATAAGTCGCAACCCCCTAATTTATTGTCATACGCCCCCTCCCCCTCCATGAAAATACGCTTTTCATGGTGCTGAAACACACCTGATCAATAAAACGTATGTTAGATATACAAATCAAACAAGCACTCATGATTACACAACAGCAACTTTTTTTTTAGACCCTTGTATTTTAATCATTTATGGAGCATAAAGTATCATCAAGAGGCTACTTTTCATTATAACCATTAGGTCGAGGACCGAAAGAAAATGCTCTTCAAGCACGGTCAAATGTAAAAAATCAATGAAAACTTTAAATTTCTTTTTAATCAAAGAAAACGACCACCAACAAAATATGAACATGCAGAAACCAAAATGTAACGACAACACTCCTATCTGTTTGTTGTGTCGCCTATGTTCATATATCCAGATAACACCACTAATGTGATGTATGCTTCTTTGAACAGGGAAGCTCCATTCTTGGCTTTAGTTTGATACTACCACACGAAGATCATATGTTCGCACAGAAAAAGTCTTTTCACATCGATATGTGAATGCAAATGACAACTGCTCATTGGTAGCATCGTTAGAAAGTGTTGCGTATTCTCTTGCGACTGACAGCCAGAACTCTTCCAGTGACAATGTTGATAGAGCGGTCCGAGGAGAAATCGATCAGGGAATCACTTGTTGTCCTATATTGTCCTATCGGACCCACATTAATTTTGCGCATTTATATTTATGTGAAATGATTTGGCGACCCTCTGAAATCATGTCGCGATCTCAATGGGATAGGGACCCCAAGGTTGAGAGCCATTATCTAGATCAGGGGTCGACAACCAGCGGCTCTTTAGAGCTGTCTTAGTCTCTTCCTGGAGCTTTTTTCAAAACTTTAGAAATTTAAAAAAAGATGGAGAGAGAAAATATTTAGGATCATAATGTGCACCGTATGAAGATAATATAAGGTATTATTTTTATGGTTCCTGCCCAGTTTTTTTGGTCCATTATGGCTCTTTCAACATTTTGTGTTGCCGACCCCTGATTTAGGTCCTTTAAAAATACTTTTTATTTATACCCTTCAAATATTTTTTTCAACTTTTATATACCTAAAGGATTTATATTACCACTCATTTAAGCATGTTTAAAAATATTGTGAATTTATATATACATGATTCAAATACACCCAAAAAATCCATATGAGATCAATATTGCATCTGTATAAAAGTAGATACAATGGCACTCCATGTTGAAATGATGTGTAATTAAAACTCATAATTCATGGTGTGATGCAGTTTTTCATGATTAATAATCATGTTGAAGAATTACGAGGATACAGTTGTATATTATTATTGTTCTTATCATCTTTTTGTTGCAGAAAAGGCAGAACGACAACAACCAAAAAAAAAATAGAATTGAATGCACCTCTCAAGGCAAAAGATATGTCCTCAGGGAGCGAATGCATTAAAACGACCTGCATTTATTATTATTATTGCTAAGGGAATAATGCTTTCCACGTTTTCAACTGATTAAGGATATAAGTGCGTGCTCCTTGAAGCAAACACTTCTTCAAATTACCGTTGGGGAATAATAAAAATAATTTGTCAAAACAGAAATAGGAAGCATCGTTCATGCCATCAATTAAAGCAAATAAAATATGAGATGTTTTTTAATGCAAGTGTCCAACTCTGATGCATTTTAAATGATAGCCTCTATTATTATTATATTGTATTAAAGCTTGGGCTCAGACATAAAATATCCTACCAAGTATGAAAGGGTGTAATAAAGGTGTTTAATCGATCCCGATATTGAATTATACATGTAAATATACATTTGGAAAATGTACCTCCTGTTTATAAAATATTAAATGTTTTGATATCAACCGAGAACTCAAATTGTAAATATATTGGTGTTAAAAACGACAGGTTTTACAATAAGTAACTCCTACCTGTGTACAATTTTAGTAATTAAAAATTGTACCAATTTTTATGTATTTAGATAGATAAGGAGTGCGCTCTGTTCTGCTACAATAATAATAATAAATTGTTACAAGTTACAAGTGGCCACATCTAAATATTTTTATATACTTGTGTTACTAAGTGATTGAAGTGGAATTTTAATTTCACCCTCCTTTGGATTTGGCCGAACGAGTCGCCCATATTCGATGGGGGAGTAACTGAAAGATCCCGGAATCCTACGATAGTTTGCATTTTCTTAATTGTTGTTTTCACTTTTTGTTATACATCACACTTTCTGGGGTGTTTATTTTCTTGTTACTTCTCTTTCGGAGGTGTGTGGGTATTTACATATATAGCTTTTTCCCTTTTATAGCAGAAAAACATTGTTCAGCTGTCGCCTGTGCCCAATATAAACAAAGTAATTTGTACTACTTACTCGTAAGTGACCATAGAGATATAAATATTTGTTTATTTTGGACACAAAAACGTATTCCTCTGAAGTATCCAATAAGCTTTCTATGTCTTTATATCTCTATGCTTTCGAAGTGTTCGTGTCTGCCAAAGATAATATGATATATTTTCTTAGGGGTCTGGACGCTCATAGCTTTTTCCTTTGATCCTTGTCCCTGTAATTTTCAATCATCTATGATGAAAGAGAAGGATCCCCCTAACTGTCCACCTGTAAACGCGCCCCATGACAAGAAAAAATGTCGTATGCTAAAGCGCTCTCAAAAATGGAAAACAATGTCAAAGAGTTTGTGACAAAAATTGAGTTCCATGTTCAAATGGGATAAGTTTGTCATTTCATTGACAAAATTGGATAAAAATCGTGTCTTCAATATGAGAAACATGAAAAAAGTAGACAAAATGCTGGTGCTCAAGCCCGGTAGGATTTTGGATATGTCTCCTTCTACAGAAGTACCCCTACAGACGTTTACAAATGTTGAAGAAACCTTCATTTTGGATATCAAAGGTCCAAATGGAGATTTAAAGCCTGTCTAAATGGAAATTAAAGATATTGACAACTTGAAGTGGATAATAAAAAGGAATTCATTATAACTGCAAACAACACTTTCAAACGAATCGACAAAAAAAAGTTGGATCAATTTTTGTTGTGAAGTAGTTCAATACTACCCGAACATAATCTGAAGACAAAGACGTCGAAAAGATGTTTAGAAATTATAAATTAGTGTGGTGGACATCGAACAGCACATTTGAAGTTATTGGGGATCCTTCTAATATCCTTCAAATTATTCCAGTGGATGAATTCCTAGTGAATTTAAAATTGATGGTGTACGACAACAATATCAAAGATGCTTCCAGTTTGGTCACTTGAGATGGAACGGCACGGAAAAGCGACTACAAATTAATTAATATAAAGTTGTACTGCAATACAAAACTATTGAAAGAGAGCCCCCCTCCCCCCCCCCAAAAAAAAAAAAAGCTCCAGCCTTTCTTCTCCCCTAATTACGTAACTGAAGCAAGTGATGACGAAATAGACAAAGCAATAGATGAACAAAAGTGTCATTAGCATCGAAGTTGAAGATTGTCTGTATGAAGCCCTCCAGACAGACTCTCTCTGTGACTGTATCTCTGTGATACAATTAAACGAAAAAAACCATAAATGACAAAATAAAAACTTAGAGTAGACTCGGTTTTGTTGAAGCACAGCCCGATCCCTAGCTTTGCAGAAGATGACACTCCATCTACACATTATACGAATGCCAATAGTACATGATCCTCCACTGCAGAGTTGTGTAACCGAAGCGGCAATCAACAAAAGTGATTATATAGCTGAAAATTACAGATTTGAGTGAATAGAAAAATAAAACTCAAGACTTGGTAAATTAAGGAAGCCAGTCTGTAGATGAATTATCTTTTGAAAGCGATCTTCAGACGATATAGATTTGTCGAATAATACAATGCTAAGTGAAGCCACAACTCTAAATGAAACAATCGACGACACTCCTTTGGACCCAAGAAAGTCAAGTAAAACACCTCCTGGTATTTGTAAAGAAGCATTTTACCCTAATGATCAACGTCGTCCTCATTCACAAAAAAAGACTCGTGTCAGAATTCCAAAGCCAAAAAAGAATTCTACACAGACTCAAAAATTATGAACAATAATGACTACGATTTTTTTCACTAAATGTTAACTCTCTCCAAACAATAAAACGAAAATATTGTTGTATAACTACTAAAATACCTTGAGTTCCCGACATTGTAATTATTAGTGACACGAGATGTTCTTTGGATCAACATTTCTCCCTGCGAAATGACTATGAATATTTTTCATTGTACGACTCTAGTCTTATCCATCCGAAGCGCGGAGTAGTAGTGCTGATTAAAATTACCTTACAACCACGTAAGGAATTTTGTAGTTCTGATGGCAATATTATCAAAGTACTTGTATACAATCGTGTACTTCTTTTGATATAATTGGTACCTACGGACCTAACAACGATGATACAGACGGCTTTACTCAAAAAATGACCTTTATTATTACCAAGAAGGCCACCATCATCGCTGGCGATTTTAATGTAAAATTAAAACCTGGAAGGGATAATAATCGCAATGGTTATAGCTTTAACCCTCGTGCTACGAGATCTCTAATTTCATCCTTTGGT
This sequence comes from Caligus rogercresseyi, assembly GCA_013387185.1. Lineage (NCBI taxonomy): Eukaryota > Metazoa > Arthropoda > Copepoda > Siphonostomatoida > Caligidae > Caligus > Caligus rogercresseyi. The sequence continues at coordinate 20,118,721 of CP045897.1, forward strand.
TTCTTTGATGCTGGTGACGCATTTGAAGATTACAGTCACACCTTCTTTTCGAGTAATAAATTTTTCCGCCCAATATCTTACAGGATCGACTTCATATTATTTAAGGGCTTCTTTAGGAGCTCATTAAGCTCATACAAAGTTGTTGACACCGGTATTTCAGACCACCATGGTCTCTATGCCGCGTTCAACATTACAAAAAAAAATATCAAGCATAAAAGTAGTTGGAAGCTGATTCCGGTTGTTAAATGATTCAACTGTCACCACAAAGATCATAGCTATAGCTATAATAAAAATAGCTGAAGAGAAACGCAGGATGATCTACAAAATTCAGAATATACACGAAGAAAAAGTAATAAAAAGTTTAAACTGGACAAATTATACAGAAAAGTCGATCTCATCAGAGAGTGAAATACAAAATGGAAGCCATCAACAAAAACATAACGCTAAAAATATTTCTCTCAGTACAAGTAGCTGGAAAATATCAAGCCATCCTGAATTTGTATGTAACGAAATTAGCTCCTATTTTACAAATCTATATAGCTGTTTTAATTGTACTCTATCTACATCATGTACAAGATGTAAAATGTCAAACACCGACTTCTGCAAACATTTAAGATGTTCTTTGGAAGATAATCATAACATATCTAGCAAAGACAACGACTAAATTGAAGCACATCTCACAATTGATGAAGTGAAGTTCGCCATCTTAAAAAGTACAAAAATTAAAGAATCACCAGGCCCATCTGGACTGACCTTGAATTTTATAAAAATATATTCATTATTTAGCGCCACTTTTAAAGAAAATTTTTAGCCGTAGGTTATTTCCCGAGTATATTCTGGCAGCCCACTTCAACCCTCATTTCAATAAACAGACTATTAAAATTCTAGACAATTTTCACGTTGTTCGGGGTTAAAGATGAACATCGAGAAAACGGAACTGATAATTCCTTATAAAGAAATTATAGAAAAGGCCTGGAAACTGTTAAAACTCTCAAATGATTTGTATATACTCGGGTCATGGGTGGATCAAAGAGCTCATAAATGAACTATGATATCATATTCACCAAATAAAATGTAAAAGTCATTCCTCCAAAAATCTAAATTCAATGTATGGAATCCAATTCAGGCATGGAACACCTACTTCGTCCCAAGTGGCATACATCTACTTCGAGTTACCCCCTTTAACCAAGCTACAATGGGTCGAATGACTACTATCGAAACGTCTTTTTTACTTGATAAAAATAAAAACATATCTCTAATAGAATTAATAACCCCGTAAAAGTTGGAGGATTGGGTGTATTAAATTTAAAGATTTTATGTTAATCTCTCAATACCAATTGGATGCGAAAAAATTAAGGGACAAAATCACTTTTGGAGCATTCATTTTAATCATTTTTTTAAGCCATGGAAACAAATACATCATTAATCTCTGTAATGGCCTATCAAAATTATACAAATAATTTCAATGCACTAGGGTCGGATGCATCAATTCTCTAATGGTTGTGGATATATAATCGAAAAATATGAGGCGTACTACGATGGCAAAAACCAGTTGTCGAAAGCTTAAACCTCGTACTCCTAGAACCCTGAACGCTCAAATAGCTGGCGACGTTCCAAACTCCTCCCTCTAATTAGCCAACTGCTTTTAAGTTCTTGGAATGCCATCTTGGAAAGCCAATCGCCATCCAACAACCACTTCTGCCCTTTCTCTTGAAGTTATTAATAATGTCAACAGGGATCTCAGAAAGGCAACAATTTTGTTTCTTACCTTTGTTCCTTACGAAGAGGACTTAAGAAGACGTGAGATCTCAAGGAGTACACGTGAATGTATTGCAGCGGTGAGAAACAAGTTTTTAACGCCAGCTGAAAAATGGTTCAAGTATCGTGCACTCATGGCTCGTTGGAAGTGGCAGCGAAATTCTTCAACGCCACACGAAAAAACTGTTGCTTTTGCAAAAAGCATCCAGAGACCATTTATTGTGGAAGTGTCCAAGCTGAAAAGACACATACGAAGCTGCACGCTGTATTATCGAAAAACGCTTTCACACACTGTTAGTGAGGAGGACTTTATTGTAGCTTCTCCTACTGCCAAATGTGACACCGCCATTACAAAGATCCAATTCATCGTTTATACAATGCGTACTGTTAAGGACGCCAACTTATCAGGAATTTTACCAAGTACCATTTCATAATAAAATACCTTGTTAAATTTATAATATTCTTTAGATATTTTTTAAAAATCTGTCGTTTTGCATTAATTGATAAAATTTTTTTTTTTAAGTGCTGTCTTTGTTTTATATTTTTTAAGACCAAATAATTGACCTTTTTTGTATAAATGAGTTTTTATTTATAATATATGCCCATTGGGCCAATATTTTTTTAATATACCAAAGCAAAAAATAAGTTAGTGAAATAACTAAACACGATAAAGGTCAGGCTTTAAGACTCTTTTGAATATTTAAAAACAAAACAGAAATTGTTTATTGAATAGATAATTTTCTTTCAATGCCAAGCATGAAAAAAGGTTTTACAAATAAATATAATGTACTCATAAAATGTAGTACAAACGATTAGTTAATTCTTTAATAAGAAACGTAAAATAGCTCATTCAAGCAAACGAGATAATTATTGTCTGACTCAGTTTTACAATATGAGCAGTCTAATTTTACACAATTGGCTCATGTCAAGACGTAATTTAAAACAATATTATAATATAAGTATTTAAGGCCCATATTCATAAAAAGATTGCTAATGTTAACTTAATATGCATGTTCATATACTAAAAGTTTATTTACGATTTGATATCAATAAAATATTCTGAGACCACAATTGATTTTAAAAATCTAAATTGGTCAGAACTATTATATGTTAAGCAGGATGGCATTACAAAGGTAAAACATAGATAACCTAAAGCATTGTACACTTTAAATATGCCAATATAATATATTTACGAAGAAGAGTGATTAAGATTAAATAAATATATTAAAAGAGAAGTATTGCAAATATTATTATACAAATACATCCGATTAGACTATGTAACAAAATTAAGTTTTTGTTTGCCCCTGGGCTAAAATTTCTAAATTGAATCCCCTTTTTTACGTAGATTCCAAAATGCGCACTCAAAATATCGTCCGAAAAAAGGTTTGGACTTTATGGCATTTTTTTGAAAATCAGGATTTTTATCATTTCTAATGGCTAAGGCCCAGATATTCGTGCAAAGTAAGAATAACCACACATGTCAGCAGTATTTATTTTTTACTATATCTAAGCATTTCAAATCCATTTTTATAATTTATATATCTTTCGTACTATGCAAAAAATAGGTTTGATATTTCAAAAAGTTGATTTTTTAGTGTTCTATTTAAGTGGCTATATTTTTTTGTTTCGAGTCTATTGACTATAATCAATATGTAATATATTTGGTATATGTCAATGCATTCAGAACAGTTTTTATAATTTCGATATCTGGCATGGAAAGTAAAGAAAAGGTCAATTTAGTAGAACGAAGTATTGATCATATTAAGTAACTACTTTTAGGTGATTATTGAGGTTGCATTAATATTACTGTGATTTGTTACGAAGAAAAAAACAGGTTTGCCTTTTTATTTGCAAGTTCCTTAAATAATTTGATAACAATATTGGAATGCTATTTTCCTAATCACAGTAACGCTTTAAAAAATAAAATTTTTTGACAGTTGTATATAATGATATGTAATAAAAAGACGACCCTGTTTTTTTTTTCTTCGTAACAAATCACAATAATATCAAATGC
>CP045897.1:20122592-20135406 GCA_013387185.1 Caligus rogercresseyi
ATATAGTACAGTTCAGTTGATAATATAGTATTCATAAGTACAATACGTTGGAGTGCCTCTCTCTCTCTTTATCTTCCATCAGAACTCCGGACTCTTCCTGACACCATAACACTTCATGGCGCAGTCTAGGATCGAACCTCATTCAGCTCAATCCTTGTTTACTGGAACATTAGGACTCACTCCGAGGCTCGAATACAATCAATACACGAGGACCTTGGCCCCCTCCTCCCTTCATTCTCTTACGTCATAAGTCTTTTCATACGTCATAGCTCCCTGTTCAAAACAAACCTTTCAAACAATCATATTTTATCAAAATGGACCTAACTCCTTATGCTACTATCGAAGCTAAATCAGATTTCCTAAAAAAAGTCAATTGGAGGCTGCAAGATCTCAATTGCTAAGAGAGTAAAGAAATTAAATAGCTCCATTAAATCTTGCAAATGTCTCCTCCTTTAGTAAATTTGATATAGTCCAAAAGGACATTACTCGCCTCAACGAAGCATTGAAGGGGCTGGAATTAGATTCGACAAGCTGTCGGAAATAAATCCAAGTGAGGTTGAGTGTTTGGAAGACGAATTCACCGTTATTTCCACGGAGGTGGAGCAATTAACGTTGGATGCCGAACGGATTATTGACCATGGCAAAGAATGCCTTACATCAGCCGCTTTCTCTAATAAATCCAACAAGCCCCCAGTAAGCATTCATCCCAATAGCGAGGACATCATTGCCAGGTCAAGGAAAATAGCGGAGGAGATAAAGCCTCCAATCCTTCGGTCCGAGGCACCTATGACAGAGTTCATTGCATGGAAGGACTCATTTAGGAGTTATTTCCATGCAGCCCATGCACATCTCGTATCTGTGGACATCCAGAGATCCCTCTTTTTTAAAATTTTAAAACCGGATCTCGCCTCTCAAATCAAATCTCAATTCGAAAGTGACACTCCTGTGTACGACACCCAAGGATCAACGGAGAGTGCAATGACCATCCTTGATGGCCATTTGAATGTGTACATCCTCTATTTAACAGGAGATATGAATTTTTCACCCACAAATTTCCCCTAGGAAAGAAGGCTTCTGAGTGGAGGCAGAGCTCAGCGACATCGCCTTTAATTGTAGGCTAGAGGAGTTCACAGTGGACGAGATATTCCTCTTCCGCTGGTTCCAGGATTGCCCTGATCGGAGCTCTTGAAGGAAATGCGCAAAGTCCTGCCCCATTACAAGGAAGAAAATTCCATTTGCGTAAAGAACTACGAGGCTTCAAAAAATTATTTCTCCGTCAGCAGATCCTCAGAGATAAGGAGAGCGGATGCCAATATATGTGAGGATTCTCCTAGACCAAAATCCAGCTCTGCATCTAGTTCAAGATCGGGACCCCACTCATTTTCCCGCTCCAAAACACCCCCGTTACCTTTTAAAAAATGCAGAGGGGTGTATGTTACTGTTGCGAATCCCAAGACACAGGGCTAATTTATGTCCCGCGTACACCTCTACCACTGGTAGTCACTGTAAGCGCAAGGGACACTTGAGTAAATACTGCTTCGAAAAACCATCCTGAAGAAAACGCTGCCAATAAGTTATACGCTCTCCTCGGAATCTTCACTTCATCATCGACGAAGACAACCGTTCCGTGAAGTCCATTTGTGGCATCTTGGGAGGGAAGAGAAATTGACTTTCAGCCAAGCGTACGGGGCCACACCTCGTGCTACCATAACATTCTCTACTAAAAACAACACGTCCATTCCCCTTCGACGTAATACCAGATACGGGAGCCACCAAATCTATAATGTCCGCAGACATTCTTAAAGAGCGGAATTTCCATTTAAACGTTCAAAGGCTGTTATTACTTAGCTGATTCCACGTCCACCATGGCTGTGGAATAAAAGTCAATCTAACCGCCACGTTTGGTGATACAAAGCGTATATAGAATAATTGTGACCTCATCCCTCGTGCAGGAATTCCTTTTATCGTGGCAGGACATGGTAAGCTAAAAATTATTACCCCGACTTTAATTACCTCGGAATATGAATGCGCGTTGCAAGCCAAGCCTACATTATCACATCATCCAACACGACACTAATCACTTCATCCTCAGTCAAAACTTATTCAATGTGCTCTTTTTCACTAACGGACACTCAGTCTAGTACGCCACAATGAACTTGAATTATTAGCACTTTAAGAGCTGTGGAAAATGCAAATTCTTCTTCAAGGCATAAAAGCTTTTCACGTCATAGTAGATCACCGTCCACTTCTCGGACTTTTTCAAAAAAATTTATGAAATCACCAATCCACGTCTAATGCGCCTTCGAGAGAGGCTAGCGGGATATGAATTAAAAAATATATCTGGCAGCCCGGGAAAACACCCTAGCAGCTGACGCATTAAGCCGTACGCCTAGATTTTCTGCAGAAGATGAACCTTCACTCGAAGATTACGAGAAGACTCTACGATGCAGAGCGGCAACTGACCCGGCGTTCCAAAGATTATACGATAAAATCGATGATCTTACAGACTTGTAATTGCAGCTATCAGAAATGGTATACAACCAAAATGTCTTCCAGAATCGCATCCTTCACGCCAATTCTCCGCGTGTGGGATGAACTATCCTTAATTGACATGGATTCTGACACAGGAGATACTTTAATAACATATCAAGGCCACCGCATCGTGGTTCCCTCTACCGCCAGAAAGGAGATATTAAACCTTTACATCGCGCTCATCAAGGAATAAACAAACTCGACTATTAGCATCAAATTTGTTCTTCTGGCCCGGTATGACGAAAGAAATAGCAGACATTATCAATAATTGCGAAATGTGTCAAAAATTTCAAATATCTCAACACGAAAAAAATGAATTAAACTATGCAGATCCCCCTCGTCCATGGCATACGGTTTGCACCGACTTATTTGAATGTAACGGACGAGAGTACTTGGTACTAGTCGACAAATTGAGTCTTTTTCCATTCGTCTATCCTCTTCGTAAAACCGCAACAAATCAAATTATCTCCAAAATTAAATCAACATTAATATATTTGTTACCCAAACTATATAATATCGGACAACGGTCCTCAATTTCGTTCCAGCTTTAAGGAGTTCTGCGAATCCCACACATCATTCACGTCACATCTTCACCTCACAACCCAAAATCGAACTCAATAGCCGAATCAACAGTCAACAGAGTAAAGAGGTTACTTAAAAAGGCTAAAACTGAGGATGAATTTAACGAGTCGCTACTCTATCTCCGGTCCACTCCGACTACATCCATGAAGACCTCTCCATCAAGACTTTTCCTTAAAAGAGAATTACGAACATTGATTCCAAACCTCGAAACGGTTTCGAGCCCAACAACGTTTTCATGTTTCCACCAAGTCTAAAACCAATTTCTGTTGGAGAACTAATTCTTATCCAGGATATAAAATCAAAATTGTGGGACAAAACAGGAACTGTGAAACAAATAACCGACTCGGGACGCTCCTACCAAATTTTACTTGAATCTGGCAAGATAATTGTTCGGAATAGGAAATTCATCAAACCAAAGAAAGCCCCAAGTCCACATTTTGAAGTGCAAACTGAAGAGCCACCTTCACAACGAAGAAAGTCACCCCGCCTATCGAATAAGTCAAAGAATGTGAAAATTAACGAGACCAAAACGAAGTTAAATTTATATAATATTGTTTTTGTTCTGCCATGGACAATTAATAAGTTTTCTTTATGCCCACCGTTATTAATAGAATATTTATATGTATGTTTTTTTATGCCTCATTATTTAGTTACAGTCACCAACATTTTTCAAATTTAAATGATGACTCAGGGGGGCGTGAGGTGTTACTTCAACTACCTCTCCTGACGTCACCACCTACCTATGTATATATGTACAGTTCAGTTGATAAATAGTATTCATAAGTACAATACGTGTGAGTGCCTCTCTCCTCTTATTCTCCATCAGAACTCCGGACGTCTTCCTGACACCATAACACTTCAATTTAAGTACTTCTAATTTGCAATTTAAAAATTACATTTCTGATGGAACACACTGTATATCCCAATAGTACCGTGCACCCTTTTATATAACTACTTTTTCTGTTAACAATTTTAAAAAAATCAAATTGCAAATGTTTTTAAAACAACTTGTACATTACATTTCAAACGGGACTTATTTTCCCAGCTATGTACATTATTGTACCATTTCCCTTATTAATGAAAACTATCAAGTTTCTGTCATAATGGACAAAAGAAACAAAAAAAAATTGTCGTTAGATTTGAAAAAAATCAAAAAAAACTTCGAAACTCTATTTATTTTTAAATAATTGTTACTGTTCAAATTATTCCTGAATAAGAGTTTATTTTTCATCTAAAAAAGTATCTACTAATAAAAACTAGGAATAAGAGATTATTCATAGAAAAATGCAAATTACTTCATTGAGGATGCTCGTATTTTGGAAAAAGAGTTATACAAATTGTAGGTATATTTTAAATTTCCAAGGAGAGCTAGTTCAACGAATTCTTTATTGTAATTTTATGACTGGAAATTTGAAACGAGAACGAGACGACAAAAATTGATGTTTGGACATAATTTTATTCAAGTATTCAAATATCAATATTTAAAATAAATGAATGTATTAATTTATTTGATTATTAATGTAATTTATCATTCAAAGTTCTATGTAATAACCTTATTTATATAAGTATTGAAAATTACATACATTCATTGTCTTAGAATATTTATAGATATTATTTTTTAGAATTCGTTATAAAATTACAATTATATTTTTTCAAATAAATTCATTTTTTTGCCTGTGTGGATCTATAGAATTGCATCGACTGGATAAATAAGCATACTAGCATAAAAAATGAGTCTATCGAACCTAGGATCTATCAATGAGGTAGACCAAAAATACCACCCCCTCTCGGGATTCGAACCTGCGCCCCCAACATTGAGAGTTGAACACGCCTTAACGCTTTCTGTCTATATGGTTCGATATAATTTCATCCGACAGGATAAAAAAGCATTATATATATAAACTCATTATTTAGCGTTTATTTCAAGCCTTTTCAAACTAATTACTGTTAAGTTTGTTAATTTAGATTCTGTTCTTGTGAAATTGAAGAGATCTCCCTGGCTCTATAATATTATTAGGAGCTATAAATGAACAAATCACTAGTATTTTGATTATGTAAGCAATAAAAATGTTGTTTTGTAATTGCTTATTTGTTCAATACTTATATATTCTTCATCATTAAATGCTATTTTCTTCTTTTATTAATGTATTGCAATGATTCTTAATGATGAATGAAGGGTTTTCCTAAATTAATAAGAGTTTCTCTCATCCAGACAAAAAATATTTGTTGGTGATTCAAGGTTTCACCATTGATTTTTTTTTTTGTACTTCAGTACAACAATATTTAATCTCTCAATATACATAGACTATAAAACATTCTCAAAATAAAAATCATCCATGTTGTCACATATTATTAATTAGTTTCAAATTATCCGGGAGTGAGTTCTAGAGCATCTAAATTTATAAATAATAATCTGAATTTTGGTTACAATGAAATTTACTTGCTTTTGATTAGGGCCAATATAAAAGTATGGAAAAATTTTGCTGTCAGGATTAAATTCAGTCTTGAAGATAAAACCAATCTTAAATCACCCCATATTCTCACAAAAAAAAATATAATTTTGTTGGTGATTCAAGGTTTTACCATTGATTTTTGATATATATAAAACCAAAAATGGGGGAAATTTGGTATCTAGTACACCATTTATTTTGATTTATTTTATTTTACATTGTCAAATTTCTAATTCAATATATAATGACTACATAACACATAATAAAATCCATAAAATACTTCACAATAAAAATATTATTATTGATAAGTTTGCTACAAAATCCCAATCATGGCTTCTTATTGTACTTTTACTATCCACACACTTATCGTCTTCTGTTTTACAATCCCTGTTTTACTTGATTAATTACGGAAAAAAATCAAGAATCAACTAAAATCATGACTATGTTTCAAGACAAACATGAATATAAACAAGTTATTACCATAATAAGATGAAAGACTTATTTTTTAAAGAACATATCATGGACATGCAAAAGAAAAAAAGGTTATTGACACATGGTTGCCTTAAGAAATCATTTCAAATCTATGCAAACTTCTGTCAAGTTGTTTCCTAATATTTTTACATTGACGTATTGATATATATGTTAGACAATGGTAGGGATCTGATTAGATATATTTTATCAATCAATGCATGAAATATATACCATATAATTGTATGCAGAGGTTTCCGCCAGAAATATATAAAACTTGCCTGCAAAACTTAAGAATAAGTTTTTTTTTTGCACATTCTTCAAAAGAGATGTCAGAAAAGTTGTCAAAGAAAATGGGAATATTCTCTTTGAAAGGATGGCCAAATTCGAGATATAAACTTTTGCAAGGCATATTTTTTATTTTCATGAAAATATTTTTATTGTTAACTTACATTGTTTTTGTCATACTATTTTTCTCATCCGCTTGGTCTATATTTAAAAACAACAATAAAAAACCTCTAAAAATATTGTAAACTTTTTTAGCAATCATTATTTGGACTACCGTATTTTGAGTCAATATAAAAACTATTAGTATGATTTATTAGTTTATTTATATATGTACAACTATATTTTGATCAGCACAGTAATAATAAAATGTGAATTTCAAGGTATATGTTGATTTTTTTTAACGAAAATGTCTATTTTCAACTCTTAGCCAAACTATGCAAGTTTTTTCTATGCAAAGAATTTGAAATGTCAATATTACACAGAGGCAAAAATAAAATTCAACTCAAATAAAAGTATCGTCATATTTTCCACATTTGAACACTTTTTTCTTTAAATGATTTTTATGCACCCAAAAATGCTGATTATACCTGGTTCAACCAAAAGAATTCATATGTTGTAGTTCCTTCAATTAATAGGAAATATTTATTAATAAATTTTTCACGACTAATTACATATTACTTATTTAAAACTTCCGTAAAATTTAAATTGTGTAATAGCATCATAAACAAATCATTTATGTGAATTTTGTATCAGTAATATTGCATTAGTGTGGAAATGAATTTTTTTTTTTGCCGGAAGGCATTCCTATTTCATGGAAAATACAGTAATAGACATAGAGAAAATCATAAATATATCAAGCAAAAAACATAAAACTTAATTGATTTAAGCAGTTAAAAATTAGAGAAGTGAGAAAATGGTTAAATTAATTCATAAATAAATTGTGTTGTAATATTTAAAATAGAGTTCGGGATATCTTTTTACTTCGCTTTTATGCTATATATGTGTGATGATTTTTCCATAAGACATATTGACGGAGGATACCCTACATTGAGAAGGACGAAGGGTTTTCGCGGTTGACGTAGGGTTTTCACAGACTACGAGAGAAGAGGCTGAAGGTCGGAGACTACGTCATTTTCAAGTCGCCCAACTCAACGAATCATCCCATAAGACGTATTGACAGAGGATACCCAACATTGAGAAGGACGAAGGGTTCTCACTTGATATATTTACATTTTTACCTATTTATCTTTGTTGTATAAAGAGAAAAAGTTTTGTAAGAGGTTGAGAGAGAATTCAAGTTTTTTCCATTAAAATACTTGTATGGCTGTTCGTCAGATTCTTCAAGTGAATAGAAATAGTAATTAGGTAGTTGTTTGAAGTTAAAGGATGGGATCGATTAAGACTAGTATTAAGTATTCAGTGTGGATTCGTAATTTTTCTTAAAATGGAGAAAAATTCACAGCTCAAAAGAAAGAGGAGGGTATCGAGCAACCATTACAAAAAAGGGCATGTGATGTATCAACCGGCTCAGATTAAAAGGTCTCTCTCTCCTCCCTTTTGTTATTCTTAAATGTTAATTTGTGTACTTGTATTATTAACTTTCATGTAAATACAGTTGTGAAATAGACTTCATATTAAACACATCACAATATGCAATACTGTAGTTTTGTATAACTGCATGCTGCAGCATTTTATTTTTCGACGTGAGAGTAAAAAAGTCCTCTTTCTCTAGCGAAGCTCCAAAATTCCTTTCATGGTCTAATTAAGCATGGAGTAGATGGACGCAGCTCATTACATTCGTATACGAGATGAGTAGTTGTTTCCACTTCCACTTTGCAGAACTAACACATTTTGTCTTTGCTTAGAAATGAGGACACCTCCAGAGTCCGGTGACGACACGATATATGAATCACTTTTCTTGAGGGGTGATGAGGTGATTTTGACAACTTTATACTGCTTGTTTCTCTAATGTCTTCAAGTTTCTTCTTTTTAAAACAGCCATTATTAGAGTAAGTGATGAGGTGTTCCACATGTTTCTTAATTCACGGAGTCTAATTAAATACGGTTTTCTCTGAAAGAGCGCATGAATTAAAGTTAAATGGTAGTTGCACTTTTCCTTCTGTGTTGCAGTAATTTTCTTATATGCCATCGATGCGAGTAGATTGTTCGGAGTTTTAGAAGATCAATACTATAAAAACAAGAGTTTATCCGTTGTAGCGAAGGATGGAACCCAATGGATGATCCCTTAAGAGGCGTAAAATTCCAAATCCCATCTCGATCATATAAAAAGTATTTGAAACGTTTTCATTAAAAGATCCCAGAACTTCAACTTAGATAGTTTGGCTACGGTGCATCGCACCCCATAGTTCGAGTATTGTGCACTAAAACATCTCAGAAACTGTTGAATTCCAGTAGTCTGCTCTTTTAAAACATTTTAGAACCCACTCAGCTAAAAGGGATTTCCAGAAATAAAAATGAGTTCATCAAATGAGGACCTTAAGCTAGCCTATTTACGTAGGCTGCTATATATACATTTGGCCTTACCAAAATTAAGTGTTGCCAGATGCAATCTGACATTTCCATTGTAAAGCTTGACCTTTTATATCATAATCATACTGTTAACTTTTTACGTGCCACCATCATTTGTGTTAGAAAAATAATTTGGCAAGAAATGGACTTACCTCGTGAACATTTTTCATACCTTTCGACGTTGATTATCACGACAAGAGTGCATTGATGAACGTAAACCTCTGCATTGCAACAAAGTATCCTCCTATAGCACTGTGAAAAACTGATTCAAAGAATTCATTCTTGGCCGTCATTTACTCAAAGAGGAATCCAAAAACAGCTGCTGGGCCATAGAAAATTGATGCCGCTCTTGAAAATAATATTAATGGTCGTCATTTGGCATATCGTGATATTAAATCATTCTTCCACCAGCATGCATTTGATATTGTATGAACAGCTGGACTTATGTGTTCTCCTTGGATCCCGCACAATGTGAAGGCTCGTGTTGAATATAAGCTTTGGTGCTTCATAAGACGTTTATTAGATCGTCACCGATAACGAATGATGGATAAATGTGCCTGAAACAAACAAAAACTGTCGACCGAGTGGGTCTTCCAAAACGAGCCAAATCCTACTAAAGTTGTACGTGACTTCAAAACAAATGGTTATCTATTTTTTGACTGGTCGTGTGGCGACTGTTCCACTAGAACATCGTTGGACGTCAAATTCTGAGTGGTACATCACAATTTGTTTGCCTTGTTTGGGATGTACTTTAATATCACAAGTATGTTATGTGAAGTAATTTGATGATAACGAATAAAAGTTATCTATTTCATTTTATTTTATGAAATAATACTTTTATACATAGATTATTTACATATTACTTTGCAAAGATATGAGAAAAACCCAAATGACATAATTTAGTATCATCAAATGTTCACTTAACAATTGCATTTTGATAATTTTTCAAAGTTTTTATCATATTATTATTTTGTTTGTAATAAGCAATTATTCACAAAAGTATTAATATATCTTTTAAATTAGTTCTTCTATTGAAACTGATAACAAGTTCCTTAATATTTCATTAGAATTTGTCTTTATTCCAGGATGTTTTTATATAAGCGTAAGCAAAATCTTACAAATAAACTAAATTAGATAATCTTAAATAGTACGTAAATACATGTGAATTACTAAAAAATCTTTTGAAATTATTTGAAATTCTAGATATCAATCTAAAATATTTTGATGATTAAGATTAAGATTTTTTGTAAGAAATTGATTAGAGAAATTACATATATACAAATATATATAAATAAACAGCTTTAAACAGCTAAAATCACAAACATACTTCTACACTGATTTTCTATGCAAAAACATCAACGCCACAGAGAATACCAATTCTAAATCCACAGCTAAGGCAGAACCTAAAAATCATAAGCAATATCACCCCCCCCCCCCCAATAATGAGAACTATTTGCAGCACTCGGCTTTTTTTTTAGCTAAGCGAAATATTCTAGCTCAATCTCACTCAAACAAAAAAAACAATAATAAATAAACCCAGTTTTTGCGAATAATTTTTGGTTGATTCAAGTATTTTAAGGAGTCACAAAAATGAGCGCCATTATCACTTATAGTATAAGCTCCATTGTATCTGGAATTCGTGCCAGAAAGTATTTGATTACATAATAAGTTATAGTTTACCCGGTGTTTTGTCCTTGTAATAAGAGGAACTTATATCATCGTAGTGCGCCATATAAAATTCGAAACTTATGATAAGTATATTTTATAAAAAAGGAGGAAAAGGAAGTGAAGGAGAGACATAAGATCAGACATAAAATTCACAACAAGGATTCCTGCTTGGAAACAAACAACGAACTAGAAAAAACTCCTAGAATATTAAAATAGAGAAACAATTCTACCACTAAAAAGGAATCTGATCAATTAAGGATTTAAAAAATAAAAAATACAAAGAAAAGTCAGATCATTACAAATTCTGAAGACTGGTTGAGCAAAATGTCATCAGATGACATAGTCTATGCCAACTCAGCAAATCTGCTTGGAGTGAGTGTTTCCACTTCACTGGACACACTTAGGAGGAAAGTTTTATTTTAAGGAAACACTCGACTTTTAAGATACGAGAGACTTCCTGCTTCGAATGTAAATACATTGAGTAAAGGAATAACTTATGGAAAATATGTAGAGAAAGTTTTTAGGGATTATTGAAAAATCAAAATATCTGACAATCGTTAGCATGTAGCCCCTATAGACAGATTTGACCGTATTTGAATAGTAGTTATTTACGAGTAGTTATGAAAACAACTAAATTCCTAAAGTTCCATGATTGACGGATAAATTAAAGTTTTAAATAAAAAAAGCAATTTTCGAGAAAAAATTCAATTTAAGTTCCGATTTCTTCTTGAAAAAAAAGAAAGCTTACTGAAATAGATTTAATAAAGGGTCTGACCAGAATATAAATGTTTACTTCACCCTGGTTGATGCTTCCCATTATATTAAATTATTAAAACCATCAATCAAAATCCTAACTTCAAAAAAATAACAACCTCATTTAATTTGGACAGCTACAAAGCTCAATGCATGTTAATTTACTTAACTAATAATTAGTTTACTGAGGTCCATTAGAAATGTAAAAGAAAAAAAATAAGTCAATTGAATTTTAAAAATATTATGGACATGTGCTGGTGACCTAATAAGGTTCATTCCCTCCAATTCCCTCCAATACTCAATATCATCAAATCTACCATAGTAGACACCGCCGTTACAGATTGAATAGAGATTAAGTTTGTTAAGTTTTTTAGGTGCATATTATATTTATGTTTTTTTTTTCTTTAGACAGTAATTTTGAATTACAATGTTCATTTATGTTTTGTTTAACGTAACTGTCTTTAGATTTTTATATATTTATATATTTGTTTTCTATGTTATTGTGTATTTCCCTATATTTTTTTAGAATAATAAATATATATTTAACCCAAAAAAAAAAATATATATATATATATATTAGGACATTATTTTTCACTTTGTAAAAGATGTCAGGGATTTCTCACATATTTGTACGCGAAATAATGGACATAATTGAATTCCAGTAGTCTGCTCTTTTAAAGCATTTTTAGAACCCACTCAGCTAAAAGGGATTTCCAGCAAAAAAAATGAGTCATCAATGAGTACCTAGTATTTATCTAATACCATATTATAATAAAATATTTTGACCTTAAAAATGTATAAAAATGTGTTTAAATCTCATTCTCCGCTCCCTAACATTTTATATCTAGCATTTAAAATACATTCTTATTGAAGTGTTCGTTATAAAAAAATATATATAACTTGAAGTGTTGAGTAAACGTTTATGCATCAATTGGTGATATAAAGTAACTAAAATTTTTTTATCAAACCTACCTTACCAAATGTGTAGTATTCCTTAAAATTCAATAAAATAATATCATGGAACCTACTCTAAGTGTGCTGTAAAATAAGAAAAGAAACGTTTTTTTTTGGGAAAATGTATGTTTAATTTGAATATTTATCAGATTAGACTGCATATCTTTCCTTCCATCTTTTTTTCTTAATCTTAAGTACACTATATACACATTACTCATTATTTTTCTTCCAAGATAAAGACTTATTCTCCTCCGGAAAAAAGAAGAAGAATGTTTAAAGTACATGGAAGAGAGATTAGTGGGAACATGCTTCTGTCTTGAACTTTATTTATAAAAAAGGAAGCGAGCCCAGTGAAGTGTAAAATACTTATTTTAGATTTTTCAAAGGTAGCACAAAATATTAAGATGGAGCTTTCCCTTAACAGGCCATGTAACATGGTGTAAGAAGGCTCATTTTTTTTGCCTATATGGTTTGGATAGAATTGCTTCATTTTTGTGTTTGGAATTAGCAAAAGCTGGAAGACCCGAAGTTTACTTTAGAGGAAGCTCTTTTTTACTTCGAAATGATAGTGAATACTTGAGATAACGAAA
>CP045897.1:20135506-20149305 GCA_013387185.1 Caligus rogercresseyi
AATCTCTTCAACTTTTGTGAGAGGAAAATGACTTTTAATATTCGTTAAATCTCTAGAGTTTTTTTCAAAATAATTTTCATTTTGAATATCATATATGAAGATACATATGGAATGAAGCTGAAAGAGATTGTACCCCCCCCCCCCCCCTCTTTCCTTATTTTCTTCTTCAGACATAAATTTGTGGATAATATGCATATATAAATATGTATATAGATTTTTCATAAAAATGATATAAAATGCTTAGCTGGATCCTGGAATTTGGTGGTGTATGATTTATGTTATGAAATTCAATATTCATTAGCGTTTTAGGGGATCCATAAATAGTAGATCCCCATACATTATACCACACACGAACACACACACACACATTATATATAGATATATAAAGAAGATAGAGAGAGAGAGAAAGAGAAAAGAGAGCGCGCTTTATGTATGCAAAGCGCTCCGAGTGATTTACTAACTTCTCCAAATATTTATTTTGGACATGACATAATACACATTCATAAGTATGATATATTGAGGAAAGGAGAGAGTTTTAAAGGCAGCGTTTTTGAATTTATTATTGAGAAAATGTGGATGGAGTCTCATAGGACCCTGCATTTTGGATAAAATGAGGACACAATTATATCATAAATGTAGTAATCATATGTGAATGAGGGATTTTCTTAGACCGTCGTTACAATATCAAGTATGTTGTTTGGATTTATAAATCCACGAACCATGGTTCTTTAGTTCCTCTGGCTACTTTAAAATATAACATTCTTATGGTCAATAGATTTTGGGGCCTCTCTAAACTATTGGTTTGCCATCTCATATTTATCAAGCATTTATGGGTGGTGTATAAATGTTAATGAGGGTCTATGAAAAATACTCTCTTTTTTTGTTGTGTAATTAACAGTTATTCCTCAAAAAATACTTATCGAAGAAGTGGCTGTGTCCAATAAATATTCATTTAATAAAAGTCATGGGGTCATTTAAAAAAAGGAAATTAATCGCTTTGTAGAAAAAGAGACCGCACGTGGAGGTTGAAATGATACATAAATAAATTTAAGAGATATAGGGGTAAATGAATAGGGAATGCTATACTCAAAACGCGGACAGAGCGACGAGCGCCTTAATCTGTAGAGGCCTGAGTGCGATCCAGGAGTATATATATCACAAATAAAAGACATGAATATATTTGTGGACTTTATTTACATGGAGGAATCTTCAGAAGATCTAAGTCAGTGTGGACCAATACATGATGATTTTGTAAAGGGAAGGAAGAAGGTAAGAACGACCGGCACGCATGAGCTTGCCGGTCAAACTTGCTTATCCTGCTGTATATGTATATGCAAGTTGGTATAATAAGGTCTGGGCAGTACAAAAACAAACATGTAATCTAAGCAGTATAACTACTCAATGACGTCACTAGAGAAAGATATGTGTATCTATATATAATTATATATATAATAATATATTAGGGTGATTCTATTTCACGTTTTCGGATTTGAGAGTCGGGCTCCCCTAGGATTTTACTTTAGTGTATAGAGATCATCTTGTGAAAGTTTGAACGAAATCGAATAATTGGAAGTACATGCTCAATGGGCCCAAAAGTTATGTAGTAAACTTATGTAGTAATTTTTTTTTTCGCTATTCGATTGCCCCTAATGTCCTTAATTTTAATGCTATTTTCAAACAATTGATGTAGGTATGCTCGCAAGGATTCCAATCAGTTTTATTTTTAATGTACATCCAAAATTCAACGAGAAAATTAAGTTTTGAAATAGGCATTTTTATCCAAAATACCCAAAATGAACATTTGAAACTTTATTATCTCGTTTGTTTTGAATGTGTAAATGAAAATAAAAACTGATTTGGAATTCTTGCGAGCATACCTACATTTTGCGGCAATTGTTTGAAAATAGCATTAAAATTAAGGACATTAGGGGCAATCGAATAGCGAAAAAAAAATTACTACATAAGTTTACTACATAACTTTTGGGCCATTGAGCATGTACTTCCAATTATTCGATTTCGTTCAAACTTTCACAAGATGATCTCTATACACTAAAGTAAAATCCTAGGGGGAGCCCGACTCTCAAATCCGAAAAACGTGAAATAAGAATCACCCAATATATATATATATATAAATTATAACATACATATATATATATTATAGAAGATAGATAGATATAAAGAGATTGATATATATATATATATATATAGATATAATCGTTCTCCAGTGACGTCATGGAGTAGTCACACTGCTACAAGTTTGTTTTTGTATTACCAGACCTTATTATACAGACCTTGAATGTAAGTGCGTATTGTAAAATAATAACAACAGCGTTGAGCTGTGTGAGTGCTCCTAATCAGGCCGCCACAAACAAATCTAAGTACAAGTTTGTGTACATTGTTCAAAATTTAAAAAAACAATAATATGAATTAATTGAAATGGAAAGTAAACTAAAATTCTTAAAATATTTTTTTATAAAATAATATGCCCTTCTTGTGTTAACAGTGAATGAGCATGAATCTGTCACTTTCATAAAACTTTTCTTTCTCATTATAAAAATTATGAAGTAGCTGCATTTGCAGATATGAAAGAAGGGATAATTATTTTGCATTATCTAGTATATGCAATAGGTAATGTATGTTTATGCGTTTGCATTCATTTATATTATAATAAAAAGTTAATTGCCTTTACTATACATGTTCAAGTTCATTTACTCACAAATATACCTTTTTCTAAAACTATGAAGCACTATTCTCCGTTTTATTTGTATCTGTGCATATATAAAAACAGTTGCTCAAATATTAAAAAAAAAACTCTACTCTTGACAAAAGATTTTCATTTTGCTATCTATGGCAAAATAAATGTTTAAACGTAAAGAAGGTTTTCCTTCTAAAACTTTGTTGATTTTTAATTTAAAAAACGTATTCCCCCCTGGAATGTTTAATTTTTTATCATTTCAGATGAAATAAATTGTTTGTAGTTAGCTTTTTGCTTTTTGCTTTTTTTAAAGAACAGAACTGAAGGAACTGGAAAGAATAAGTGTCAAATAAAAGTAATTATGCATTATATTCAACTCTTACTAAATGTCAACTATTTATGAAAATCAATTATTTTAAATAACAACTTATGTTATTAATAAGCATATTTTTTTTAGAATATATGTTTTACATACCTATTTATTTTTTTTAGTAAAATTTATACTTGAATGTTTTACAGTGTGTGGATAAAATAGTACCTTAGAAGATATTGCATAAACCCGAAATATATTAAAGGTAAGGAGGATCCAAATAGAGAAAGAAAGAATACACTATTTAAAAAAATATTCAGATTTGAATAAAAGGATATTGGTACTCTTTTTAAGGGCACTTCATCTCTTAAAGATAAATGTCTCCTTGGAAAATAATATCCAGATCCAGATAACATATATAGAAAGATATAAATAAACATTTTAGTTTAAAAATTATTGATATTATTTTCCTACTTATATAACCAGTAAGCCAGTAATAAAATGGTATCCAAATATTCGAGTAGTAAGAAAAGATTAATAGTAGAGGTGCTAGATATATATATATATATATATATATATATATATATTAGGGCTGTTTTTATTTTCAAATGTTAGCAACATTGTGGATTTCCTGTTTCTTGGTGATAAAAGAAGACGACATACAAAGTTTGAACAAAATTGGTCAACATTACGACGCATTTATAATCCATTATATGGGTCATTTTGTACGCGAGATATGCTTTTTTAATGTACATATAACTCTCTACTTATTAAATTGACATAATTTAGTATACCAAAATATTAAGCTGGTTTACCAAGCTTTCATTTGATATGTTTGGTGTTCTAAAAATCGCTATACTTTAAGAGATATAAGCAAATACATTTTTGCATGTACTCTCACCAAAAAATTGATCTTTTGATATGAGAATATACAATTACCACTTGGTAACTGCTGTTACTGTTAGCTGGATAGAAAGATAAAGAAAAAAAGAAGGGAGAGAGTATTTTGCCTCACTTCTCTCCCTTCTTTTTTTCTTTCTCTTTCTATCCAGCTAACAGTAATCATGTCAATTTAATAAGTAGAGAGTTATATGTACATTAAAAAAGCATATCTCGCGTACAAAATGACGCATATAATGGATTATAAATGCGTCAGAGACAAAGTAACATTTTGAGACGATACCTTGACGCAAATCTAAGAAACACATTATTATTTATTTATTTCATAATCGATTTCTTATTGGTCAATACAGGCTCTGAATCATATGATGTAAACTCAGATTGTACTGAATTCTGAATTGATAGAATGCAACCAAGATCATTTTTGGATTTATCATCCAAAGGTTTACTAAACTTAAAAGTACTATTTTACTCTGAAGCGAACAAGTCATCTTCTATAGGCGAGTGAAGTTAATTGATACAAAAAAGCTATGAAATATGCTATCATTACACGATCCATTTTTTTCTTTGTTTTTACTGAAAACTTTGTTTTATTAAAAAACATCAAACATACGTCTGGTAGAAATTAGATTTCCTTTAAACTAATAATTATTATTGAAGTCTGTAACGTCCACCATTTTGAAGAAATTTGCGGAAAACTATATTTTTACTAAATTTTTAAAACTTTGACCTCGTTGCGCAACCTCGTAATGTTGACCGATTTTGTTCAAACTTTGTATGTCGTCTTCTTTTATCACCAAGAAACAGAAAATCCACAATGTTGCTAACATTTCAAACATTTGAAAAATAAGAACAGCCCTAATATATATATATGCTCACAGTTCTCAAAGATAAAATTGTTATCTAAACGTTGAAAAAAATTACTTATTTTATCACACGAAAGACATTTCTCCTAAATTAAATCAGTCTCCCAACATGAAGGTTTTTACAGCTCTAACCGATTAGGATATAAATAAGTATAACAAATTATGTACTTTTTCGAGAGCGTGACGAGTTGGAAAAAATGAAGAGTGAAGAACAAAAATATTAGTTAGAATTCTGTGATAAAGATTCCTTCCCTACCGGTTGTTGAGGTGAGTACATCAATTCAAAGAGAGGAATATATTCCTTAAACACAAAATTGTCTCTTCTTCATGGACCTTCATCTATGACGTCATTGACGAATCCTTGGGATGGACTCCTTCTAATATAATATATTGAACTTAAATTAACAAAGCAACTCTTTATACTCACGGGAATAATAAATGTCTATTATGTTTAATTATATATGACGATAAATGGTTCTACGCCTTGGCTTTTAGAAAAAAAATATTACTTTGTGAGAAAACATGTTTATTTGTGCCTTTGCAAGAACTGCCTTTTCGTTATCTCAAGGCATGCACTATCATTATGAAGTAAAAAAGAGCCTTTTTATAAAGTAAATAAAATGATATCCAAATAATTCTAGTAGTAAGAAAAGATTAATAGTGGAGGTGCTATATATATATATATATATATATGCTCTAACGTACCACCTTCCAACTTTCATTGTATATTTTTTAACACGTTAGTACAATAACTCATAAGTGAATATGTACATAAAGAAGGTAAAATCATGCTCTATAAGAATAACAAAGGTATAGCTGAAATTCAGTTGATATTATTGTACATGAGTAACCATATACACAGGCGTAATTGTCATTATCGCTAAGCGTGAGCTATTAATGCTCCACCTGGCGGGGAAGTTTGTTGATTTTGCTTTACAAGCCTTAGCACTCTAAAGTTTATTTTTTTAAATTTATTTTCGAGGATGAAAACCTATATTATATTTTCCATGTGTTATATGGATGTTTGTAAATTATTTAAAAATATATGACTTGAATCGAGCAAATAATCAGGGAACCCCTAATATCAATTATATATAACAGTATTCATTAAATAAACTATCTGGTAAACTATTCATTGTTCTTTCAATAGAGTTGTTGTTTCCATATAAAAAATGTATATTTTCTTTTTGCTTCAATATGTATTGGTATAAATATATAATAACTGTTTCCATGCCATATTTTTAATGAAATTATATTTGAATGGATTTAATTTCAAGAGTAATATTTTTCCACAATTATTTAATTCAATATTTTGTCATTATATATATTTATACTACATACCATATCGACTGCCAAAAAAACATTGCCTAGTAAAAGGATTTGTTTTTGAAAGTCTAAAGAAAAACTTTGAAACTTTTTGATATGAATGAATGTATATATATTTTTTGTCGTATAGCATAAAATAATAAAATAGAATAATCATACATGCATAGATAGAATAAAATAAGAAAAAATCCTTATTGACGTATCATAAACGAAAGCATATCTAATAAAAAGTTTTGTATACACAATGGTAGAGTTGGCAGAAGAAATTACTTTGTTGTTATTTCATTAGAGAAAAAAGTTATGCGTATTATATATGTAGATATCCTTGGCCAATTTGTCGGAGTTTTTAATTGTTTATGTAAGTAGAAAATAGCTGTGTTATAATGAGAGTGAGCATTGTAGGGGAAATATATTTTTTAGACTTCCTTACATATTCGTATCGTTTGCTCCATAATTGAACCTCAACGAACTTTTTCCATATTAGGTGGTAGTGAAACCTTTCAGAAATTATTATGTTTATTGTTTTAATTCCTTTAATATGCATATGCGCAGGTTGGAATCCTGAGAGGGGATGGTCAATTATGGTCTACCTCATTGATAAGACCCTAGGTTCGATAGACTAATTTTAATGCTTTAATGCTTATTTATATCCTGTCGGAAGCAATTATATCGAACCATATAGACAAAAAAACTCTATGGTGGATTTCAAGACTGTTGCCAGGATTTTTAATGTCATTTGAGAACCTTGAATGCTGTGACTGCAGACTGTGAAACAAACGAAATCATTATCAACATTATTTAGTATTTATATTATGAAACATGTTTAACACTTTGATATGTCCTTATTGCAGCTAGGTATTTTGGCAAGTATTCAAATTTTAAACTATAATGTTTATATATGTATTATTTTTACACAATTCTACCGTCTATATTACTTTTTATCCGCAGTTACAATTGAAATAAAGGCCTAAAAAAACTTTAAAAAAATTCAACTCATTGAGGGATGGCAAGCCACTCTTACTGAGGAGATCATGAGTTCAGAAGTGCTGTGATGAGTTCACTCCACCTGCCACTCTTAAAAATATATTGACCCATTCCTAATGTCTGACTTGCCCTTTGATTATACAGGGCAACAAATAAAAAAATTAAAGTTTCTTGGGATATATTAACTGATTTGAATACCTAATGGGTCCCTGATAACTAAATTAAAACCGTTTTGCTCAATCAGGTCAGAATTTATTGAAATTTTGAGTTTTTTGTTTTTGATTTTCAACTTTTAGACAAAATCACAACTTTTTTGTTTATTGAGCTACAAAAATTATATAGGTTTTTTGAAAATGGCATGGTCATATTAGAGGGGGCGGAGACTAGTTTAAGTTGAAAAAATAATCAGAGAGGCCCAAAAAATTACATTTATTTTTGGTAAAATGGCCAAATTTCGCATATTTTTCAGTATACATATTATTTATATTACCACTTCTTAAGTAAAACAAAAATCATCTTTTAAGCTTTTTTTTTCTTACTATACAAAAAAATATTCAAATTAAAATGCATGGAATGCTAATTACTAGCAGTATAAAACTTCTCTCTAAAGATCTTCTTTTGTGCAGCAAAGTAGGATAGTCAAGAGCTATACTCCTGCAATAGTGAGCCATCATGTGGCTATCCCATATTTCTTGGTACCTCTTCTACATGTCCCTCATGTCCTGGTGAAACCTCTCACCCTGCTCATCACTAACACTTCCAAGATTTTCAGGAAATTTCTCCAGGTGACAGAAAAGGAAATTAAGTTGATAATCATATATGCATTTAGCTGCTTTTAGCTCACAAACATACTATTTACAAGCTTCACATAATTGCTTGACTTGTTGTTTCCAAAAAAATTATCCACAAACAAGACAAAGGAACTCCAAGCATTACACACAATCTGGTTCATAATAAAAACAAACAGATGATCATTCATTAGCTTTCGGATCTGAAGATCATCACAAATTCCAGCCTTCTTTTTTATTCAGTCCAGGGAAAGCATCACAAATGAATTTAAAACAGTCTCCATCTTTGTCTAGGCTTTGACAAATTGTTTCATTAATCCTTAATGTGAAGAGGAGGGAAAATGATCATTGATCTCTCCACCAGAGGATCAACAATAACATTTTTCTCTCAAACAGTCATAAGAGTCCTCTTTGGCCACTCCTTCCTCCCCCAGTGTTCCTCCCTTGCCCTATTATCCCAGTGAAAGAGAAAGTAAGGGATTTCGGTTTCTTTTAGTTTGGTGAAATGGGCAACTGGAATGGATCCATATTTATTTCCATTATGGGGCAGAACAACTTTGAGACTGTATTTATAACTGTCAATGAAAAGTCTCCACTCTTGAGAATTGTAGTTACTTATACCTAACTTATCCAGGAGACCAGGAATGTCATTACAGTCATCTTTCTCAGAGAAGAATGGAACAAACTCTGAATCTCTTGTTCTGTAGAAGGATTTTGTTGTACCACTTTAAAGCAGATTATTCTCACTTAATCTAGAGGCCATAAGTTCTGCATATTTTTGAGTGAGTTTAAGTCTCTCGTAAGGTCATTTAATTCACCCTGGTTGCACTGCTTCGGCTAGGATGTTGTACCTTCAAAGTGTATATCATCATCATTGTGTGAACTATCATATTGCAACTGCTCAGTCGCACTCTCATCATCTGTAACATCTGGAAGTGACTAGAACACTGGAATTGGAACATCTTCACTGTGGGGCACTGGTCTGATAGCAGAATCCAAGTTTGAATACTTTAAACTCTTTCTGTTTTTTTTATTTAGACCTATACGATTTATAGTGCAACAATGGAAATCATCTGAGTGGTTTTTTTTGGTTCTCTCCACACCATAGGTACACACAAACCTGAGTTCTTCTTCTTGCCTTTAGACCATTCTCTAAGTTGTGTAATGCAACTAACACACACAACGGGAGGGGCCCACTCTTTTATCATTCTTTAGGAGACACAATTTTAAATATTAGAAACAATTTTGCAAAAACTGTTTAAGAAAATATATGTTGATTTATCTTTAATTTATTATCTCAAAACCTATCTCCGCCCCCACTAACATGAGTATGCCATTTCCAAAAATATCCATACGAATTTTATAGCTCTATAAACAAAAGTTACAAAAATCGCCCGAAATCGGTCAAAATATTTTTGGCTTTTTTGTGCCTCTCTGATAATTTTTTCAACTTAAACTAGTCTCCACCCCCACTAATATGACCATGCCATTTCCAAAAACACCATACCACTTTTGTAGCTCAATAAACAAAAAGTTGTGATTTTGTCTAAAAGTTGAAAATCGAAAACAAAAAACTCAAAATTTCAAAAAATTCTGACCTCATTGAGCAAAATGGTTTTTAATTTAGTTATCAGGGACCCATTAGGTATTCAAATCAGTTGATATATCCCAAGAAACTTTTTTACTGTTCCCAAGTGTTATCAGTCATCACGTTGCTTTGCATATGCATTTTCTATTCACTTAAAGAGAAATGAATTACGTTATTGTTAGAGTGTGAGAAGTTGTTTTATTATATACTAACATTAAGTTAAAATGAAATACTCAAAGGATTCATAAATGTCATTTATCGATACCCAAGAGAAACCATGCTCACAGTTCTCAAAGATAAATTGTTATCTCGACGTTGAAAGACAATTACTTATTTTATCACAGGAAAGACATTTTTCTAAAATTATGAAGCACTATTCTTTTTTTTTACTTGTATCGGCGCATATATAAAACAGTTGCTCAAATATTACAAAAAAACCTCTTCTCTTGATAAAAGATTTTCATTTTGCTATCATGGCAAACTAAATGTTTAAAAGTAAAGAAGTTTTTCCTTCTAAAACTTTGTTATTTTTTAATTAAAAAACGTATTCCCTCCTAGAATGTTTAGTTTTTATCATTTCAGATTAAATAAATTTGTTTAGTTAGCTTTTGCTTTTTCCTTTTTTAAAAGAACAGAAACTGAAGGAACTGGATGGAATAAAGTGTCAAATAAAAGTAATTATGCATTATATTCAACTCTAACTAAATGTCAAACTATTTATGAAAATCAATTCTTTTAAATAACAACTTATGTTATGAATAATCATATTTATTTTAGAATGTATGTTGTACATATCTATTTTATTTTTATTAGTAAAATTAACCTTGAATGTTTTTACAATGTGTGGATAAAATAGTACTTTAGAAGGTTTTACTGTAATTTCATCGCGAGTAAATTTGTCACAGAGCTTTTTATAGCCGTTTTTTTTGTCACAGGTAAATACATCACTTGCTCTTTTATAGTCAGTCAATTTGTAGTTCTTCTTTTTGTCGCGGGTAAATTTGTCACCAAGCTTTTTCGTAGTGAAGTATTTTTGCGTTCTCTTTTTTTGTAGGTAATTTTGTCACCAAGCTTTTTTGTAGTGAAGCATTTTCCGCGCTGTTTATTTTTACTTTGTGGACCTATTCATGGGGACTCTGTCTGGGGGTCCATGGGGTTTGAATCGGCTCCAGGATTTTTGTTAGACAGCCATTTCTTAGACGGACACTTCTTAGACGGACATTTCTTAGACACGGACACTTCTTAGACAGCCATTTCTTAGACGGACACTTCTTAGACACGGACACTTCTTAGACAGGGACATTTCTTAGACACCCATTAAAAAATGTACTCACAATTAAAATAGGCCCTCGGGTTCTGCCGAAAACAATCATGGTGTTTCGGAATTACAAATCCTCCACCAATGGGCCTCGGGTTCCGCCAAACACAATTGGGGTGTTTTGGGTTAAAAATCCCCCGCCAATGGGCCCTTGGGTTCCACCAAACCTAATCGGGGTGTTTTGAGGTTACAACCCACCGCCAATGGGCCCTCGGGTTCTGCCGAACACAATCGGGGTGTTTTGGGGTTACAAATCCACCGCCAATGGGCCTCATGTTCCGCCGAACGCAATCGGGGTGTTTTGGGGTTACAAATCCCCGCCAATGGGTTCTCATGTTCCGCCGAACACAATCGGGGTGTTTTGGGGTTAAAAATCCCCCGCCAATGGGCCCTTGGGTTCCGCCAACCCAATCGGGGTGTTTTGGGGTTAAAATCCACCGCCAATGGGCCCTCAGGTTCCGCCGAACACAATCAGGGTGTTTTGGGGTTACAAATCCCCCGCCAATGGCCCCTCAGGTTCCGCCGAACACAATCAGGGTGTTTTGGGTTACAAATCCCCGCCAATGGGCCCTTGGGTTCCGCCAAACCTAATCGGGTTGTTTTGGGGTTACAAATCCCCCGCCAATGGTCCCTCGGTTCCGCCGAACAATTTATTATATTTTCGGGTTACAAGTTCCTGCCAATGGGCGCTCGGATTCCGCAAACACAATCGAGCTGTTTTTGGTTTACAAATCCTCCGCCAATGGGCCCTCGGGTTCTGCCAAACACAATCGGGGTGTTTTGGGGTTACAACTTCCCCGCCAATGGGTCCTCGGTTCTGCCAGACACAAGTAAGGCAAATTTGGGGTTGCAAATCCACTTTCAGTGAGTCCTCATGAACCTGCGGGTTCTGCTGGACATTATTAGGGCAAATTGGAGTCTTATCCACGTTGCCATGGAGCTCTTTTACTTTTTGACGCATATATAAAAGTAATGTCAAAAATATGTCTCATGTATTCAATTATACCATTATTTAAAAAAATTAAGAATTGAAACTAAGAACATCATTATGAAAAGTAACATTCATTTAAAGGCATGAATAACTTTGATTCATTTTCCCATGATTTGAATATCTGAGTACTTTTCAAATTATAATTCATGGCGCCCAGATTTATTTTTTCAGACGCGTCTCAATCACCCCTTTTTTATTCATTTTTCCCCTTGAAATGCTTCTGTACTCAAGTGTCCTTCAACTATTAAATATCATTTTTTTAAATTTCAACAATGAACCACCACTTTATTAATTCCTCGAAAAACCGACCAATTCTCATAATTGGTTCCTTTGTATTTTATCAGAAAAAGACAAGAGGGAAAAGAGGTATTAAGATGCTCAGAGGATAACTGTCGAGCTACCGCCGTTACACGAGAGGATGATTTAGAAAAGGTATCTCTTACACTTGGTATGTAAAAAGCGGTTTATCTTTAACAATTCTTATTTTTTAGCACTGTGTTGACAACCACAACCATTTTGAAATATGGATAAGGTAGAAGCTGAACGAGCCAAGGCGACTCCCCGGCAACTGGCCCTCAACACTCGCTCAAGCCCAAGACAATCGTCTCAACTTCCCTCAGCAACTGTCATCGAACTTCTGTAACTGAACTTACTGGCATCGATAATATGAAGCGAAATGTGAGAAGGCAGCGGACAAACGCCTACAATGCGCCCGCACTACCTGCTACACGAGGAGACCTCGTTATTCCTCCCGAACTCACTCTTCTAAAACCTGATCAAGAGCAGTTCCTTTACTTTGATTCGGGTGGAGATAATATGCGAATTATTATTTTTGCCACACAAAACAACATCGCATTTCTGCGCCAATGCAATCACTGGCATGCTGATGGCACATTTAAGGTTACACCAACCGATGTTTGCACAGCTGTACACCATTCATGGCCTCATTGGTACGTCATCCGTCCCTCTGGTTTTTGCACTGCTTCCAAATAAAACAGTAGACGCCTATCGTGCAATGCTTGACGTGCTCAAGGAGGCAGTGAGGGGATTTTCACCCACGACATTCACGACGGACTACGAGCAGGCGATGATTCGAGCTGTTGGAGAGATTTTCCCAACAACCTCTCATCAGGATGTCTTTTTTCACTTTAAGCAGTGTATTCTTCGTGAGGTACAGGAGAGAGGCTGGAAAGGTCTGTACGAGACCGATGGATCATTCAGGAAGCATATCAATATGCTTGGTGCTCTGGCGTGTGTGCCCGTCAATCGAGTAGAAGAGGCTTTTGAAGAGTTTCGAAATGCCGAGCTCTCCCAGAAGTAAGTTCAATCAAATTAAGACTATACAACTAATTACAATTTTATTAACGTTACTTTATTATTTTTCAGAGTACCCGAGGCATTTTGCGTTACGTTGAAAGCACTTGGATTGGTGCCCGAGATGTTCAGGAGTAATCCGTGCACCAAGGTTTCCCCGAGAAATGTGGAACGTATACCAGACCATCCGATTAAACCTCCCCAAAACCAACAACTGTGTTGAAGGATGGCATAGGGGATTCCAGACGGATATGTGTGCCCATTCTAATATATGGTCATTCCTTGGCTTTCTTTGCGATGAGCAAAAGTATCAAGAAGCCCGACTGACACAGTATCGGTCTGGACGGGGTCTTCCGGAAAAGAGAAAAAAATATGCAGTTATGCAACAACGTCTCAGAGGCATTGTGGACCACTACACACCTCAAACTCCTATTCTCTCTTACCTTGAACGTATTAATTACAATGTATAAAATATGTTATGTGTGACAAACAAAAATTTATTCATTTATTCCTCATGAAAAGGCAAGCGTAAAGCCATTTTAAAGAAACAAGAAAACGAAAACTATATTTTTAGGCTATGCTAGGCAATTATACTCTTGTATGTGGTAGTGCAGTAAAAAACATATTCGCAAAAATGTTCAACATAAAGGAATGCCAGCAGCATCAATTGCACAATTAGAATTTTTATTCTCAGTCACAATTATTAATAACTAGCGAAT
>CP045897.1:20149405-20191204 GCA_013387185.1 Caligus rogercresseyi
GGATATAGCTTCTCCGACAACTTCGTTAAAATGATATCGTCCATACTCCGTAATGCTTCCTCAAGAATCCAACTTCCGGGAGGGCAGGAAACGTTTCATCTCCATAGAGGAGCGAGACAAGGGGACCTTTTATCGCCGACTCTCTTCATCATTTGCAGTCAACGGACTCTTGGAACGCTTGTCTTCAGATGGGGAAATTCAGGGCATAACCGCGGACTCTCGAATCCTCTATGTTCGCCGACGATCTTACACTCTGTATGTCCGGTTCTGTAAGTAAATTAAAAAGTTCATTAAAAAAGCTCTTGACATCATTGAGGATTTTAAATATCGTTCTGGACTGATTATAAATACAAAGAAAAGTCAAATCATTACACAATTGTGAAGACTCGTTAAAGAAATATCAAATGACTTGGCCTATGTTAACTCAACAGATTTGCTTGGTGAGTGTTTCTACTTCAGCGAATGAATCCGATAAAATAAATAAAAACCAAATCTTGGAGTCACTGAGGAAAAAAGTCTTATTTTATAGAAACACTCCCCTTCGCGATACGAGAAACTTACTGCTTGGAACCGCAACATCTTCCCAGAAATTTTCCATATATTAAAGCACATCCCATTCTCAGGAAACTTTGCGAAGAAATATATAAACTTAGGGATAGCCTCATATGGGGAAGCTCTAGACCATATATTTCGAGAAAGAGACTCAACTCAAGTGTCTGCTCTTGGGGTCTGGATCCCTAAGTATCGAATTAATGTGGAAGTCATTGAATTTATCATGGTTGAGGCGATTTCTTTTAAGCAATGATTTTTGGGCAGAGAGAATCAAAAACAAATTCCATGATGTTATAGGACGGCACTTTTGCGACATAATTTTTATGGGCCCCTCAGAGCTTTTAAAAACTCTTAAGTGGTGTGGCTCTCATGGAAGAAAATGAGTAGGTCATGGGAATCAGTCATGGATAAGATCCTTCCTCTCCTTGGCGTAAATGAGCCATTAAATAAAAACAGTCGTTTTGATAGTGCCTCGGAATTTTTAGAAGAATGTCAAGCGACTTCAATAGGTCAATTCATTCAAGATGAAAAGGTTCTTAAAAACTATATCCTATTCTTACGAGTTAAGAGATATTGCAAACCTTTATCGTTTGGAATAAACATTGTAGGTCCGCCCATTCCATTTATATAGCTATTGGTGCTCTAACAAACCAAGCCATTCGGAGATCCCTTATAGACACGCGAAGTCCAGGCCCATCTGCGATAGTAAAAAGACGAAGAGAAAACCTAGGATGTGAAAAAGAAATGTCATTTTTAGATCCAATAATTATTATGCGAAATACATACACCGACTCAAAAATGGCTGAGGTACCGGCTAGCCACTTCCTCGCTCTTCTTGAGTAAATCCAGGGCGAACCCAGAAGATCAGGTCTGTCATTGGTGTAAAGAAGTGAAGGAGACATCCTTTCACTTCTTTTACTTTTGTCAGAAAATCCTCCCAGTTACCCGTGCCGTGGAAGAAACAATAGTAAGAGCTTATGGAACAACACTGGAACCGTCTGATTGGCTAATTTCTACCTCACCTCGATATGGGAAGGCCTTCCATATAGAGCATATAATCTCCTCGGTGCAAGGGCTCCTCTACGCATGCAGGGTCAACGGAAGATGCATTCCAGCAGGGATACAAAATACGTGGTCCAAAGCATAGAAACTCTTAGATCTGCAACACGTGTCACATAAATATTATTTTTAAGAGTTGATACAGCTTTGCAGGCTTTTGGTTTTATTATGTTATCTTTTAATAATGAATTTACCTGTTTCCCTATCAATCTTTTAATACCCACCCTCATTTGTATTATACCTTTTTTAACATATCACAAGTCATTGTAATTCGATGTATTTGAAAAATTGTATTTGAAATATATATTGAATATATTAAAAAAAAAAAAGAAAGAGAAGAAGAAGAGGAAAGAGTGATTGACGTCACAAATCAACTATCGAACGTTATCCCTATTGTTACCTATGAATAAACTGATTATTCCTATATTAAAATATTCCTATTATGATATTTATTTAAATATACATAACTCAATCCTTTATTGATGTATAAGTTAATGAAAATAAGAACAATGCTCAAAGTTAAAAGGGCCTCGGAGAAATGCACAATAGGGATAACGTTCGATAGTTGATTTGTGACGTCAATCACTCTTTCCTCTTCTTCCTCTCTTTCTTTCCTTTTCTTTAATAGGTTGGCTATATTAATACTCTTCCAGGAATGCAGTTGGCAGCCTGTGTGAGACGTCATCAGAACAACCTAAATTTGTAAACATAGGTGATTTGAGAAAATATCCCCGTTTGAGGAACTTACCTTTGTAGCAGGACAGCTTCATTTTCGTGATTGAGTTTTTTCGTTCACGGGCTTCTTGATGGACCTGTCTGAAGGACTTGCACACACTTGAGGAGGGTGATACAGGGATGAAGAGTGATGGAACAGCTTGTGACTTAAGCTTCTTCCAAGCAAAGATGCCAAGAAGCTCAGCCAGAATATTCCTTTGGAAGTCATCTGGAGTAAAATGACGATCGCGGATCTTTGCATTCTTTAAGCCAATCCTGTCGGATCTTCTGCATCATGCAATCCACAGCCGTTGAATATCGAGATCCTTCGTCAGAAGTGTAAAATATCGTACATCTTGAGGATTAGAGCAAGAGGGGGTGGCACAAACACGATAACTTCCTCTAGAATATGGCATTTTTTCTTTACAATACAAACTGAACTAGAAATCAAGCGTAGCACAACAAAATAGTCAACCGTCGCCCTGCAATTGCCTACGTCGATTCCCATTGTCTCACCTTATTTATATTCTCCTTGGTTTGGAGATACTCTTTTGGCATTTCTGGGAAAGAGGAATGATCGAAATACATTGGATTAAATAAAATAATTGTATTTCAACATTGTGAATTTTGCATTTTGGCATATTTCTTCTTCATTATATATTTACTATTATAGTGCTTTTAATATCGGTATGCACCCGAAATTAGATCTGTATTCTCCCTCAAGTGATTTTGACATCGTGTTTGATTTTTGGAATAAATGGAATATTATTCAATGAAAAATTCTAGTTCTAAGAGCACTTGTAAATTATTAATTACTTATCATTGACTGAAGGCTTCATCTCTTTTTTACTTTATTGAAATTTATTCTAAGTAGAATTAATTGTGTTTAAACATTGTGACAATGGATTCCGAAATTAAGCATATGTTTCATATTCCTTATATTATAATGCTTTTAATATCGGAATGCGCCCAAAATTAAATCTGTGTTTTTTTTCAAATGGTTTTGACATTTTATGTTAGTTATTTAAGACAATACATATTATTCAAATTATTTGGGTGATTTTGAACTACAGTTGACAACAAAAACAAGAAAGTATTTATCGAAAAATGCAAAAATAAAATTATTTTATGTCATTATTTACACAGTTTATATGAGAAATAGTATTTAAAGAATACTTAGCTGTATCACTAAAATACATGCCTCACTATGTTTTTAGTCCATTTCTTCCATGAGTCATCATTTTCCCTTTCTACCTTGGTCCATTTTTTCTTGTTCCATTTTTTCCTGGTCCATTTCTTCCTAGGCTTTATTTTCCACGGCCATTTCTTCCTAATATCGATGTAGCTGTTTGAAAACTTTTTAGAGGTTAAATATAATATCTACTTTTCGGTTCGACATGAAAAAAATGGTACTATTTTTTAAGTAGGCAATAACTCTTCAATTTATATCTTTTTATTTATATCTTGCATTGTAATGGAACTATTATGTTTTCAGTGGTTACCGTGAGCTGTAAAATTAACCATAAACGATAGTGACAGCTGAAGCAGTCGGTAAAATACCCTTAACCCTCATCGAAAGAGGAATCACCGCATCAGCTCCTTGGATATATCTCAATCTTTCACGGAATATATCCCATTCTCATTTTCAGGAAAAGACTTCAACTCTCAACATATCCTTAAAGACAACTGACGTCAGAGCATTACGCCACTCAACACAGGCAACCGCAAAAAAGGAAATAAAACGGGAGCCAAGTCAAGAGGATATCGTCATTCGATCGAGGAAGATAGCAAAAGAGATAAAACCTCCTCTCCTCATTCTGACGGCAAAATGACCAAGTTCATCACTTGGAACGACTCATTCCGTAGTTACTTTCATGCAGCGCACACTCACCTAGTTCCTACGGAAATCCAAAGGTTGCTTTTCCTCCAAATTTTTAAGACACGACCTTGCTTCTCTAATCAAGCCAAGCTTCAACGAACATACTTCTGTTTACGAAGAGAAGAGAGCTCTTAAAAGTGCTATGGCGATCCTTGAGTCCCACTTTGAGACATTGCACCCCATATTCAATAGGCGGTGTGATTTTTTTAATTTACGCTTTCCGCGAGGGAGAAAGCCTCAGAATCGGAGGCAGAGCTAAATGAAATATTTTACAACTGCCGATTTGAAACCTTTAATAATGATGAAATATTCGTGTTTAGATGGCTTCAAGAGTGTCAAGATAAATAATTGCTCAAAGAAATCAGGAAAATCCACTCCTCCATCACTCGTGAAAAAATATGCCTATGCATAAAAGACTATGAGGCTTCCCTCAGTCAGCTCTCCATTGGAGAGTCCTCCAGTGTGATCACGCGTACCACTCAAAAATTCTTCCGCAAATTCAACATTCAAGACACCGTCAGAACGCTCTACATTCTTCTTCGTCTTCAAAATCTTCAGGTCCACTCACGAACAAGTTACCAAAGGCATATGTTATTGTTGTAGCTCGCGTAAGCACTGTTCTATTACGTGCCCTAAAAGAAATACAACTCAGTGATCCTTTTACCATCGTGTTGGACACAATGTTAAATACTGTCGTGATAAAAATAATTTCATTGTGGCCAAAAAGTTGACTGAACGTGTATCACCTCCGAATTGAAATGAAGACAAGAATGTACACAAAGGGTCCATTCTTGTCTTAACGTTTTGGAGCGGTAAGGAATTTCCTTTACCTCTGCCCCAGAAATTTCATCCTCATCTTAAATATAGACAACGATGACGATTGGCCAAGCAATTTTTGTTGATAAACTGTTCTAAAAATACTATCAAAGTTATTTAATTACTTATTTATTGTTCTGTTTTTTTCGTTTATATATATATATATATGTATTTGAGCGTTATTAATTTTCTATTCGTCATTATTTTTTATATGTAAATATTTCCGTGTATATTTAAATTAATTATATCCCTTATATATTTGTAGATACAATCAGTTGACCTAGAATATATGTACAACTCACATGTTCGTATTGTTCTTTCATCTTTCCCACCCTAATACTTCAACATCATAAATGACGACCTCGCTTTTTGGAAGAAGAAATATATTATTGGAATTCCCAATATTTATGGTCATAACACTGACGATTATACATAACAGAAATTGGATATAACAAGATGCATATATTACTATAGAATTTAATTAAATCCTTATTATAAAAGGAATAATTTAATTTCATTTGTAGATAAAATAGTATTTTAGCGATCATTCATGTTGTTTATACACGCTAAATGTCATCTTGGGATAGTTTATAATCAACACAACAGATTTTAAAGGTTTGGTTTAAACACCAGTTATGAGAAAAACGACTCGTTAAAAAAAGATTAGAACTTTTTATTTTGTTCAATAAACAGATTTGTTTATTAAGGAATCGTTTTTTCCCTTAATTTTTGTTTATGGTGGCGTTGGGGATACGAAATGGCTTCGAAATGGCTCATGTTCAATGACAGATTTGAAAAATATATATACATTTTAAACAATTAACTCAATAAAAGACCCGTCATCATGCGGCCTTCGAAGTAGTTTTGATATACACATAGAAAAGTGGGTGAAGTAAATGCGATTTATATAATAAGACCAAAAATAAATAAACTTCTAGTTTTTGCTCTAACCGCAACTAGCGATTTGTAAATTGAAAAAAAGAGAATTCTCATTTATAAAGTTTGTAATTATATAGTCATATGAGTTGAAAGTTAAAGAAGGAGCCTTTTAATTACCATTATTTTACAAAATAATTAAGTAGACTTATATTATCCACACATCAAAGCGCCTAACAACTGATGAGTATTATACAAATAATAATAAAATATGTTGGTTCGTTTGTTCGTTCGTTTCCTTGTATCTCCCGATCGATTAATTAGATCTAACAAAATTTTCAGTGAATAGTTGTAAGAGCTATGGGAGTGTTTTTGTGGGGTTGTCAACTCCTGGAAAGTTTGTCATCTCCATGGTTATTTTATTCGCCAAAACGTTTTTTGGCAATTTTTTAAAATTGTCAAGTTAGACTTTGACCCAATTTCTGTGGATGAGGCTGAGTCAGTAAGACGTGTTTTATTTTGGGTGATTACCGAAAAATTTGTTTTTTTATATGCTTAATTGAAGCTTATTTTTTTCTGTCCCTGTCTTTCCCACCAAATTTAAGTTTTGTGGAAAATAACAACTTTTTATAATGCAACATCGCGCTAATCAAATTTTAATCATGCCTAGAGATGGAAAGTTCTTGCCGTTTTCACCCATCAACGGAGATCAAACAAATACTCTGATATTCATCGATACCATACATTTATTTGTCACTCTATGTTCTCTATGACATGACATTTTAAAAAGCTTCTTTTTACGATATTTAAATACCCCCCCTTAAGGAATACACAGCGAAAAAAATGGCAATGAAGACCCAATGACAACTTTTTAAGGAACCAATTTAATATGAAAAGTCAATGCGATGACATCACTGAAATTATTCGTGTGATTTTTTTCCATACCAGACTATTGTCAAGTTGGAAAATCCGGAGCAGCGCAAGTTGACATTCGCTTTTAGATAATATATTATCATTAAGGTTATAACCTTCAGTTTGTTAAGTTTTTTTCTTTTGCTGTTTTCCCCCATCAACAGAGATCAAACAAATATTCTGATATTCAGCGTTACCATACATATCTTCGGCACTCTATGTTCTCTATGAAATGACTTCAAAAATAATTTATCTTTATGAAGTTTAAAAACCCAGCCTTAAGAATAGAAAACGAAAAAATGGCAATTAAGATGCAATGAATACTTTTTAAGGAACTACTTTGATAAGAAAATAACATATACACTCTATGGAATGACTGAAAAATAACTTCTTTTTTACCAAGTCTAAAATTCCAGCCTTAAGTAATAGAAAAGGAAGAAATCACAATAAAGACCCAATGATATGTTATTAAGGAACTGATTTTAATATGAAAAATCACTTGCTTATTTATATCCATTCGGATGCAATTCTGTCGAACAATATAGGCAAAAAAAATCATAAGCGATGACATCACTAAAATTATTTGTATGATTTTTTTTATTTCCAAAGACTATTTTCAAGTTGGATAATCCCGGGCAGTGCCGGGTAACATCTGCTAGTTGTATTATATGATAGACATAAATATGTACATAGAGGTTATAACTCATAAAAACATGTATGTGAATTTAATTTGTTATTTTCCTAAAAACTTAAAAGGAACAAAAAAGCACGACATACTCAGACAAGAGGTCAACAAAAGGAAAGGAAAAAGACATTCTATGGCAAAAATTAACCGAAATCAATAATTGGACAGTGTTTCAAAATAACGGCTTTGCAACAAATTAAGGCTAATTCGTCTTATAAATGGACTGTCTACATTTTTTTAAATAATTTCTTAATATTATTTGTCCTTCCTCTTTA
The DNA here is from genome assembly GCA_013387185.1 of Caligus rogercresseyi. NCBI lineage: Eukaryota > Metazoa > Arthropoda > Copepoda > Siphonostomatoida > Caligidae > Caligus > Caligus rogercresseyi. The sequence goes on from CP045897.1 coordinate 20,157,174, forward strand.
AAGGTTTGCACTTTTTGTTGAGATATTACTTAAAAACTAATACAAAAACTGCACATAATAGAATTTGAAGGTTTAAACTAAACAACTTTTTAATGAGTAATTTATTCAATCATGGAGTAAATAAAACTCTTATCCATTTTACTTTCGATACAATTGTTGATTGTCCATTTAGAACAAAAATTAAAGAAACATAATCTAATTGATCAGATTTTCCTTTTTTAAATCAGCAACAAACTAACCCGCAAAACAGCAACCCAATATCTCTTACTATTTCAAAAGTGTTTTTCCACCAAGAGATAAATATATACAATGATATTAGGAAGAAATTGCCCAAGATAGAAACGAAAAAGGATGATGCATGAAAAAAATGGCCATATAAATATTTACCCCATCTAATACTAAAGAAGGAAATAATATATCTATTATTGCACATATTTTTTTTGTTATTATTAACTCAATTTATACGATAAATAGTAATAAACATGTGTTTTAGTATTAGTTAGTAATAATTGCTGTTAATTAGAAAATGGTTGGCGTGTAGAGTTTTGAGTTCATTTCATGTTACAACAAATAACAGCACATATGTTTGTTTATAAAAATCTACAATAGAAAAACAACATACAACCATGGTTTCACAAAAGCAAATTAGATTGCTAATTGTAAAAACTAAGCTATCAAATATTGGATGTCGAATATAATCTAGAACACTTGCTTTAAAATATTATATTTCTAAATTGAGAGGGTTTTTTAATATCATGTCTTTTTTATACGTTTGATGAAAAAAAGGTGATCCCAGAAGTTAAATCTCCGATGATGCTTGGTTTAGTTGTATCCACAGATACAATTCTTTCCTCAATTTGGTTCCCAGCTGGTTTTCGGCTTCTGTCAACGGATTAAATAAGTGTGATGCGTCAAAATGGTTTGATTAAAAGGGTTATTGGTAATTGGTTATATGTTTTCCAGCAAGATTGGGCGCCTGCACATACCTCTATAATAGACCTCCCAGGATGAAACCACTTTTTTTAGGTCTTTTACATAGTCCCACCGATTCTGGTTCATTTTTTAATGCTGAAAACGAATATCTAATTTAAAATCTCTACCATTGTTAGAATCGGACGTCACTGGTTTCAAAGGTTTCGTTTGGAGTGTGGGGTTTTCCTCCTTTTTTCGGCCCAGAAACCGCAGGAATCAATGGGTAAGCCTCCAAGGACTGCCTGTGAAGGTCCTGTCCCCCCCGTGGAGCCCCTCGCCTGCTCTGGCGGGTCAACCCCCATCTCCGCCTCGTCCCTCTCCGTGGGTTGTTTGGAACTCCCCCAGAAAATCGGATGCCAAGAGCGTCTTCCTCTCGGAATTTCCGTCGAGGGGAACCCTTCCCCGTCCCTCTACGCCGCCCCAGTCGTGAAAAATCCGCCTCGGAAGGCTCATAAGGACCCCGTGACGTCATTTGGATCATTTGGTGGGGATCGGCGGAGGTTTGCACTCTCTGAGTGCTTCTAGTTTCTTAATGTTATCTTATATAAAAGGGACGCCCAAGGATCGAAAGATTGATCCATCTCTATAATTATGACAACTTTGTTTATTTATGACGTAATCTTAATCAATTATATATTTAAAATGCAATGAATTATAATCTAAAAATGCCCATGATCGGTGCAATAGCAGATATTTCGTTGGACCTTCTAAATGTGACAGTTGACAAGACCGCCGGTTTCGTGTCCCACGCTGCAAGGTCCTTTACCACTTAAGAATTGAAGATAAGTTGTCGACATACACGAAAGCCGGAGCTCGAAGGGGATCATGATCTGGGTGCCTCCTCCAACGGTAATCATGCTTCTAACGACGAGAAAAGGGAGCTCTCCCAAGACACCTCCATCATGAAGGAGGCTTTGTCCCTGAAGATAGTCAGGGTATGTATCTCCTGTCGCTCTATGATCGAGAATCATAGCAACCGATTATGATATATCTGTTCCTTCAATTTAATATCTCTGCATTTTTTCTCATTCATTGTTTTATAACTATTTGAGAACTACAGACCTCATGATTCCATCTCAGCGCCTTTTATATCAAGAGAGGTTGATATAAGTCGCCTTCGCTTTAGGCATCTTTTACGGGAATGGTACAATTGAGAGGAGCTCATGACGTTCTTGACATTCTCGTTGGCGTAAAGAACGACTTTAAGGAATTTGAGTACTTAATTTCACTGATAAAATAATCTAAAAATAAATCACAAAAATGCAATTGCCCAATTAATCATAAACATCTCCGATTTTAAACAGATCATAAACTATTCCTTGCCTAATATTCGATATTATTCTTCCCTAAACTTGAAAGAACCTTACGACAAAATAAGTTCATTCAACTAGAGTGGGATAGGAGCAAAAGTATTTGAAATATATAAAAACTATGTGGTATATAATACAGGCGTGTATATTGATCAAATCCATTAATTTCATTGAAATCAATATTTTTTTCATATTGAATAATGAGTATTATATGTTTGCGTTTCTTTCAGGTCATCTGCGGACTATTTATCATCTTGCCATAGTGATTAATCTGGAGAACGGTTTTATGCTTCCCAAGTTTCTTGGATCTGGTGCATCTCTCTTCTTTTCTATAGTTTGACTAAATTGCCTCGGGTTTCCGCCAATATCATTTAAGACCTAGACCTGTAATTTGAAATTAAGTGTTACAATTTTTATGTATTTTATAAATTATATTATACAATTTTTGAAATAAACTATTTGCAAAATATTAATGACTATTCATTTTAATGATAACAACAAAGAACATATTTACAGAAACGTTCAATTATTTAAATGACATCTATTTGCCATACTTTTGGAGTCTAGTTGACTGTTGTATTTGCCGTAATTTTTGATTTCTTGCGTTTTTTAATTACCAATCTTAATCTAATGAATTGGTTCATGAGTTACCTTTTAACGAATGGCAAGACGGAATCAAATTGAAGTCTTTTGTGATAATATCACAATCATTTTTTATTTTATTCGAAGGGTTTTTTTTAGCTTTATATAATCTTCTTTCATGTTTCTTATGGATTTTTCTATAGGTAATATAACATTTTGGAATACATCATTTGAACAATAGACTAAACTCTGTCCTGTGTAATCAGATCAGTTAATTCGTCTTCATAGTTTTCATTATTAGTGCTTTTTAAAACCGATAAACATGATTCACAATGTGAATCATATTTGTCGATTTTAAAAATTATACACCCCGACAAGTAATATAAAATATTCATTTCACTTTTTGACAGTTGTGGTGCACTGGATACGTTTAGTATAAATTGTGGAATAAAATCAGCATCCAAGAAATTATGCTTTTGTTCAGCATACGAATCTTTTCAGCTAAAAAGATGAGTCATCATAATTGTAATTACTCGATTTTATTTCTTTCATGAACTGGCTTAAACAAATTAATCTTAGGGTATATTTAAATTATTTTGCAGAAGGAGAAGGGTTTGTGGCTTTTATCATGCTAAAAACATTTTCCAAGCAGTCCAATGATAATGAGAGGTCATGACAAATTTAAGACCTCCACGAAGCAGTTCATCTTGAACGTCAATAATTGACGTGCTCGTTAGAATTGATCCAGTTTGAGTTGGTTCTCAACAAACTCTACCGTTGGATTTTGAGTTTTTATTGATTTTTTATGATATTTATAAACCCATTAGAAAAGCGATTCCACTGTGACAAGAAAACGTATGTAGGTGAGGACTTAAAGTCAATAGCAAGAATTATTATTATATATACAATCTAAATTTCTAAATTTTGACACTCTTATGGAGTTAGTGAGAGTCTACAAATCTGACTACTCAAATCTATTTGTAGGGTAGTGAACTTCATCATCATTACCTTTAAGGAAAATGATTTTTTTCTCTCCGCCTTACGAAGATTTCTGGCCAGTTAATGTATCAAAAACTTTCAGTAATTCATTTAATAGTAGAATCGTAAGAAAATTGGAGTAATTATTGGTACTTTTAAATTATTATACAATGTATTTTATAAAGCTAATTGTTATAACAAAAGGAACATTAAAAACATGAAGATAAGAGTGAAAGATACTTTCACTTTTTTTTACTTTCGAATTAAATATATAAATGCTCTTTCATTACTTACTTATTAATATAAAAGCCTTTTTATATGATTTGGTTCTTCTATAAAAAATATGCTAGATATTTAAACTTAATTAATTATAATTATTAGTAAACAAAATACCCCTCCCCCCCTCCAAATGTGCCAATTTTTGTCCTACCAAGGTAAGCATGTCCACGGTCATATTAATTTTATATTTGTCCGAGGAAGCAATGGTAACGTAGGAAAAGCTTAGCACTAATATAATTTCGTTTATCAGATCTGAGAGACGGACACAATTTGGTCATGTTTTTACAAAACAATTCATTCATCATAATAATTCTCTTAAAAATGCTAGCTTAGTTTTGTTAATTTATGTTTGATAAACTATTAAAGTGTTATCTTTATATTATTTTTAGGGCAAATAACCTGGCTGCATTTATCGATCGTTAAGAGTGAGGGCTGTGTAATGTAACTGCACTTGCTCTATTCAAAAGATGTCGACCAGTATCTGTATTTGGAGATGCTCGGGATATGGTTCTCACTGGATGGACGATGAGACTCTAGAAGGAGGAACACTTTCTAACGGGACTCATCGCCTCATACAAGGGGCCTTGCTATATGACAGGCGCCCACACTTATGCAGCCTTGAAAGTAAGCCGGCGGGGCGGTGCTGCGTTCCTGTAAAAGATTTTGGGGGGATGCGGCGCACCGGTAAGGGTTTATTATGCTGAATAAAATGAAAATAAAAAACACCAAACAAATACAAAAAATGTAGTAACGCTCGCCTTTTAAGAAGAAAACATATCTAGGCTACCCACTATGTCATTTTGACCAGCTCCGATGAAGATAACAGCTTGACTTGCTTAAAATAGTCAAAGGATCTCCGGCGTGCGCCATCTTCCAATTGCATCGACTAACGCTTTCAAATCCACCCCTTTTCAGACCCCCCAAAAATATTTGGAAATAATGGTACTAAATTTTATTATTGGGAAACCATCCGGTAGCCTATGGTAATCAGTATTCAAAACGTCTGCAAATATCCCATAAATTTTGGTCTTTCTTTTGGTGCCTTTCTGGAGCTTGCGTTCGTTTGTTTCCATCTCCTGCCCACGCTTGCTCCGCAGTTAGTTCTAGTGAATGAAGTCATCTCGACTCTCGTCTTTAAAACTGGGTCAGCAAAATGTTATATCGGCTTTTCAACTGCTAGTATATTTTATTGATTTTTTCCTTAATTTAAATTTTTGGTTCACTCTGAAATATAGTTACGCCTGTTGGCCAAGAAAAATATAAATATTATATTTATAACAATGTGTCCGAAATTTGGCATATATTTCTTCTTTTTTATGTTTTTTACTTTTGAGTGTTTCTAACATTGATATGTTTGTTTATTTAGACAATACTATTATTTTAATGATTTGGGTGATTTTGAACTACAGTTGACAACAAAAAAGAGAGTATTTATCTAAAAATTGCAAAAAATAAAATTATTTTATGTCATTAATAACCCAGTTAATATGAGAACAGGCCGGCGGGACGGGTGGGCCTGAAAGGGGGCCAGGCCCGCCACCACTGAGTGACGTGGGCCCAATTTTATGATGTGGCAACATTGCCCCCCCCCCAATAAACAACTGTAGGCCCCCCCAAAGCTTGGGCCTGCTGCCGGGCCTGTATGAGAAATAGTATTTAAAGAATACTTAGGTTGTCCACTCAAATACTTGCCTCCCTATGTATTTGGTCAATTCTTCCATGAATCATCATTTTCCTTTTCTACCTTGGTCCGTTTCTTCTTGTTCCATTTTTCCCTGGCCCATTTTTAAAACGGTGTCCTGAGAAATGGACCAGGAAATATGGACTAGGCAGAAATGGACCAGGAAGGAATGGACCAAGTAAAAAGGAGAATTATGACTCATGGAAGACAATGGACCAAATAACATAGGTAGGCAAGTTTTTGAGTGGAATATATCTAAGTATTGTACAAATACTATTTCTATTATCGGCTGAGGACGCGTTTTTGAGATTGGGAAAGAAAAGGAATATATCCCATAGGAGAGTTCAGAATCCCTTGAGCTATGGTGGTTTTGGAGTTATCGATTTTGTGTTTTTGTGGAAGTCGTTGAATTTTTATTGGGTGAGGAAATTGTTAAAGGTCGATGAATTTTGAAACTCCACCTGCATGAATTTCTCAGATATCGAAATGTACAGCTCCACCTTTCCTCCTCATCGCGGTCTTAACAACATTTTAAATTCATTGAGTCTTTACTCCGTACGGATTAAAAACTTTTGTGTCGGTGCTACAGATATCTAAAAGATTCTAATTATCTTTGCAGTGGGAGATGCCGACGAGTGGCTGCTTGAACGATTTTACAATTGCAACACGTAACGCAGATATCGCTGCTGACGTAACAATAGGCAATTGTTTAATTAATAAGCTGGCTGAGAAATTTTACTTTGTTAGATTCGGCAATGTATACTTCATTGACCGCCCCCTATTGCCTTTTCGAATGAAAGTGTACTATACGACGACGTCTTTTCTTAGAAATGCATGCATTCTCCTACTTTAACTCCATTTATTGCATATTTGCAGCGACGAATATTAATGTGCCTCCTCAAAAAAGCATAAATAGTATTAGTAACAAGTTTTAACATCAAATGAGCGATGGTTTAAGTACAGAATTTTGACCGGAACTCTCGAGGTTCATCCAAATATTTTAAAGACGCTCGCGAAATGTGCGTATTCTGCCATCGTTCAAAGGAAACGACGGATCATATTTTTATGGAATGTCCAAAACTAAGCGGGGTCTACAAAGAAATTATCAAAATTGTAGAATTCAATTTCAAAAAACACATTGGGAAAAAGACTTCCTTACAACGTCATCGAACGATAAAATTGATGCCATCATCGTAAAGCACAACATATTATATATAAACTAAGAACTGAACAAGACGATAATCTTGAAGGGATTTTACCTATCATAAATTATACACGTGTAATTTTAAAAACACAAACCCCACCCACTTGATAGACTTAAAAAAATGATTTAGACTTTTAATACATGTATTTGCCCTTCTTATTTTTTTACTGTGTTTGTCAAATTTTAATAATATTTTTATTGTACAAATCAATCAATTAAGTATTTCGCGTTTTGTTCGCTATTGTAAAATTTACAAAAATACCACCGTTGTTTGCTTCTATAATGCACTATGTTATAATTCCTTGTTTTAACGCAGTCAATAAAGACATGCTTTTGGCCGAAAACGAGGAGGACTTCTCTAAGAAGAGCTCGTACAGCACAATGAAAGCTCCGGAGTACTCAACACGTGATCACCACGGGTCCACCTCACGCTCAAGAACCGCTCCGACGTTTCTCTCTTTTCCATCATCAACGAGCAGGTCCCCTGCACCGCCCTCACATCTGAACATGGTATACAGCAGTAGTTTCGACGCTTCGTCATGCAAAGCTCAACGTTTATCATTGAATCATGAAATATTTATATCTAAGAAATGACATTTTGTGTGCCTATATTGTATTTGTTTTAGATTGTTTTTTTTGTCCCTATACCTCCGCAATTGTGGAAATGAAAAAAGTAAAAATAAGCTTGCCTCTTGGCCGCAAAAAATATATTTCTTTCAAAATTTTATTTTGAACAACAACAAGCAGCAATGTCAATTTTTTTGAGAAATTAAAAAATAAATCCAAATGAGTTTCTGGACATTTGTCCATTTTTACACTTCATGAAGTGTAACACTCAACACAAATTTGTTCAATTTGACATTGAGATATTTCGTGTCGGAGGAAGGAATACTTGCTCTATCCCATAACATCTTCACATCCGATGGTATTACATTGAATAATCATGTAACTTATAGCTTAAAAATTGAGGGCACAATAATTAGATATATTTTATTAATGAAAATAGTCTTGAGAGTAAATAGAGATGCTTAGATTAATAATTTTTTAACATGATAAAGTTTTTGTTGTTCTCTTTTTACACCTATTAAGTCATTTTTTAAGTTTTGCTCATGTTATGAGAGCCTGTCAATATTTCTTTAAGGCAATAAAATACTTTCAAACCTACAAAAAGGAATCCACCCCTATATGGAATCCTCTCCCCATTCTTACTCAATGCATATTTTAATTAATGAGAAAAAAATGGTGAGCTGTGTTACTCTAAAAATAAGGCAAGCAACAAAAAAGGATTTCTTTTAATAACGTGTGTCCTAACATTCTCCCACACAAACACACACATCATCATTGTGACTTAATGTGAAGTCACTTCAATAAAACGTTTAAAAAAAGGAAAACAAGCTTTTTTTAGAGCATACTTAACCTACAAAAACCAGTTAATGCCTATGTGGATAATAAATAGCTGGAAAAGATGTACTTTTTACTATTGCAGGATGATAAAATTTAATTAACCATGCGGAATACTCGTTTGTGGAGGAGTTATTGCTCCATATTCATTACGCTGAATTAAATTTAGGGGCTGGTACAAACCAGGATACATGATGTTGGTGTGTAAAAAGAGGCCTTAATACCTAAGAATAAGTATTTAAATTTATGTGTTGAATCGTTATGGAATCCTAAAACTCTTTCAGCAATTTGCTTTTATATGGTATTGGCGTGGGCTAATGGTGCTTTCCTATAAAAATCAATATGGGTTCATATATGAGCATCATTTATTTAAAGGTTTTAGTTTATTAGTCATCGTTACTTTAGCAAAAATATAATGTATTAAAATGTTTACGACAAAAGTCTTCAGTCAATAAAACCAATACTATTAAAGGTTTTTTAATCTTAGCATCTAAACATATCACATACGCAAGATAATTGTTTTTGATAAGCAACTTCTGATTAATTTATTTAGTTTATAAGTCATTTTTCCAAGAGTTTAGCAGATATTTTTTGAATTTATGTATATAGAAAAACCGGCTAAATGAAATCCGTCGAAAATAATTGTATTTGAGCAATATTTACCCCTCTTAGTGGCGAAATAAAGAATATGCAATATTTTTAAATATAAAAGCGTTAAATGTGTCTGTTTGTAAAGTTCATAGACAGGGTCCACTTTACTCGAATATAATCCGGTATCAGTCTCTTGAGAAACTATCTAGGATCCATTCTCTCTATTGTTAAAAATGTGGTATTAAGACTAGAAACATTCATGTTTGAGTAAAACCTTATTTCCCCGATACCGCTCTCGAGGGCCACTATTTTTTACCTTACAGACAAACAATCATAATTGAGTTTGCTCGCCCGCAAAGTGGACATATGAAATGTCTCATCTTATTAAGATACCTGTTGTAGCCGAATCTCCAACTGACCAAACTAACAGGAGCATGAAAATATTATAGGTAGTCCATGAATATTGAGTCCTTATATAAATTGGTTACTCCAATTTTGAATTATCTTTTAAAAAAATCATGCAATGAAGTTTTATTTACAGCATCTTTATACTATGTTACATCGTTTAAAAAGTTAGAGAAGTCTTGATTTTTAATTATTTATGTTTACAGTAAATATTTATATTTTACTTCTTTCATGTGTAACCTGTGAATATATTTTTTGGTTATAATGCACTATATAATAAATATTCATAAAGTGTAGATCTTCACTGTTTGAGCTTGGATTCAAAAAGAGAAAACGGAGGAAAAAACTGAAAAAGAGTAAGGGAATGTTCATGAATCAATTAGCATTATATGCAAAAGATTATTACAGAATCCACATGTCACATTAGTGGAGGCATATAAATAATACATACATATGTAATAGTCTATACGTAATACGTAATAAATTGGGAAATCCCATAGAGTCTCCTTAATAATACAAATATTACTTGCAAACGAGAGTGGAATATACTTAACCATTTATGTTCGTATATATTTGTAAAATAAAATATTTATGAAGAAAAAAAAGTTTCCATGTAGCAGAGGTAATGAAAAAACTTGTATCTAATATCTTAATAATACAATTCGGTTGGCATGACAACGTATGGTATGATTGAGACTATTGAGTTGCCTTGAATATGACGTTAGACTAGAGTTTCTTTACTAACTAACAAACGAAGCCAAAAATGAAGAAATGAACATTTTTAGGAACAATCGATTAAAATAACATACAACAGAGTACATTTAGTTGACTCAGACTGGACAAAGGCATTAAATATGAGCCAAGGAACGTCCATCTTAATTTATTGTTGTTGTGTTTTTCTGTCTTTTTGAAGTTTTTCTTGATTTCTCAGAATAATTATTATTTACAACTCGGTTTGTTATCTTATATACCATATTAATTATTAGAAATTGTCTTGATAAAAATACTATGCTTTAAAACAGACTATGGAGCTTTAAATCTTATATCATTGACTGACGTAGTCCTATTAACATAACTTAGAGATTTTGAAAATCATAACAAAGAAACAGATTCTTACAGATTGTTTACACTCAAAACCTAGACATCTTGGCTCCTTCCTATACCGTGACACTGACCGCAAAAGGTGAACTAAGGGAAAGAGGCATCTATAATTATTACATCTTTTATATGATGGCTGTAAAAAATCCACAAAAGATAAGTGCTGAATGCAAAAGATGCGTAAATCTCTACATGTTTCAAGGATTACATGGTAAGTATGTAGATAATAGTTATTTGAGTTGATAGAGTTTTCTCTTATCAGGCTCTAAAATACAGTTGTTGTTGTATGATTTATTACAGAGCTACTATAGTCCTAGCTTTCATGGGTACTGATATAAAAAACATGTATCTTTATAAACAAACAAATAATTATACAATAATAATAATAAAATATTAATTAACGAAAAATAACAAACAAAAAATATATAAAAAGTAAATATTCATCATGTGGCTTTCCATATGAACCGATAAATCATATGCTATATATCCAATACAAAAGTATTTTTTATATATTAACACATAGAGCCTACAATAAGCACATGCAGGTTCATAAGGAGTTCAGATTAAAAAAGTTAAACCACATTGTCTAAATCAGGACTTGATTATATATATGTTGAATGTGATTCTTTATTTTACGATATATCATATTTATCCTTAGTGTATCTTTTCTGTAATTAACCATCATTGTATTTATGAAAAAGCGAAACAATGTTGATATTACATATGATAGATAAAGTCCAACCAGTCCCATTAGATAAAATGATTGTTCCCTTCAAAGAAGTGTTTTATATATATTATATATATATATATATATATATTTATATATATATAACCTGGATAAGCAAAACTATAGCTTAAATTTACCGTCTCATTCAGAAATCTTGCATAAATTCGTTCAAGGTTTCGTGACTACTTCATGAAAGTTCTCAAACCTAGATATTAAAATGAGCTACAACTTAAGTTACAATTTCGTTCTTTGCATTAAATAAAATCCATATCATTGCTCTGAAGTTCAAATAGGAAAATAATAAAAAAAGTAAAAAGAATATTAATTAAAATGTACAATCCCATTTTTTGCAACGTCTTAAAATATATAGGCATATACTTTTACTGATACAAAAATAAGTTTTAAAGTCTTATCTGTATTTATTCAAATTCAATTTCGTCTTTTTCACAACTTTGCAAGGAAATAAACTTCTAAGTATTTATTTATGCTTTGTTTTTATGAAATAATTTTCTATTAGTAAATAGACTGAATAACTTTGATTAAATATTGAAAACTTTTGAAATATAGTTAAATAATACTTTACCGCTATATTTGTTGAAAGGAATATAGTTGATGTAGCTGAAAAGGGAGTGACGGCCTTTTTTGCTACAAAACTATGCAATAGTTTCAATAAAAAAAATTATGTCTATCATTAAATTAATCTAGCAAAATTAATAATGTTGAAAGGGCCAAAGAAATAAAAGATATATGTAAATATTATAAGTAAAAATAAAAGTAAATTATCAGAAAAAAGTATTTGATTTTTGTCAAAAGGATTAAGTGGTATGGGTATTTACACTTTTAATATATTGTTCTGAAGAAGGTCCATTTTAATAAAACATATTATGTTGAATGTAAACAAAAATATGTTTATGAAGCATTATAAAGCAAATTTTTATTCTTTTTATAGTTTAGTAAGTAATACCATTATAGAATTATGTTTTTTTTAAAGTAAAGAATAAAAGTTTTCAAATACTGTCATTATGCTAAGTTAGTACTAGAGAGCGGGGAAAAATGTGAATCACATAAAAATTATTTTTTCTCATATATTTTTCATTTTTTTTACAAATAAAAACATTTCTTGGAAATTTAAGAAAAAACATTTTTCTTCATAATATATCTGAAATAAACACTTTTTTCTTATTTAAAAAAAATGTTGAACTTGTTTTCATGACCACTTGCATCAATTTTATAATTTTTCCCTTCATTGTGGATTTTTGGAGGAAAATAATGGACGTCTAAACTTATGGCGCCTTTTGAGTAAATATAGTTCTAGTGAGGCTTTTGGTCAATCCACGTTTTCCCTATAAAAAGGAAGAGTTATGCTTATTCCATATTATTTGATTGATATCAATTATTGTTATTTTGCTGGACTCCATTACTAAGTTTGACCTCTATTAGACACAAGGTAAGTAAAAACTTTATAAATAGAGCTTTGGTGGTTACTGTAATCCTGGCTGCTAAGGAACTTCAATTCAATTAAAAAAGCAACTTACACCCCTTCCGTTAAAACAGCAAATTTGCATGTAGACTTCATCGTTTTTACTCTTATTCTTTGGCTAGAATCATCACAAAATCCTTCCTTTCTCTCGCAACAGATAGTTATATGCATTTTCATTTCATGAAAAGCCTCGACAAATCCTCATTCCAATGGCCCTTAATTGATCCACAATTTTTAACTCACCTTTTGAAGCTTCTGACTCAAACACCATACGTAATGTCAATGATACTCGCAGAATGATTGATCCTTAGTTTTATGCAAGCTTGTGGCAAAAATTATCGCGACTGACGCAGCTGAGTATATGTGGAAGTGTGGACGAGACCTTAGGGTATTTTATCCGTCTATAATGCATGTGACATGTATTTGTCATTTGCTTCATACTGTCCCATTACCTCGGTAGATGTTGAGAGATCATTTTTGAGGTAGAATTTTTTTTCGACCGTCGCCAAATCTTCACCGAGAAATTATAGGCAGAGATTATTGTATGTCACTGTTTTTATGAAAGAATACATTCACATTAAATCAATTTTGGAGTCTACATAATTAACATTTTTAAACATTTTTAAAACATTTCTTAACATTTTTGCTATTTTGAGTAACATTAAAAAACATTATTTGGCAAAAATCATCACATTTTTTCCGCTCTCTAGTTAGCACACAGTTTTTTATGAGTAATTGGAGTTAATTCAATCTAGCCATACAGACTGATTCGTGTCATAATTACTTAATTATATCCATTGATTTATCCAGAGTATTTAACATAAACAGTGTTAATATTGTGTTTGAATCGAATATGAGTATTAATATTTTATTTAAGGCCAGGTGCATTTGTTGAATGAAAATACGTCCATTGACCACTCGGCTCTCGTGATGAAACATGACCATTACAACTGAACATACTTTAAAGACCGGACTGTTTAATTGCTTGCCTACTCTATAAGAAAAGATTCAAGATTATCCATTGGATTGCTTCTTGCGTCATATTAGATATTATTTTATATTTACTTTGTAAACAATATCATAAGTAGGAATGGAAATCTGGAGCTTAGCCTTGGTGCTTACAGATTCTATGACTGTTTTTGGCTGTGAAAAAGAGAGGGGGGTAAAAAGAGGGATAGAAGGAAAGAGAAAGGGAGAGAGGAGGAAAGAGAGGGGGAAAGAAAAAGTGAAGGAGAAACGTCCCTCCTCTTTCTCTCTCTCTCTTTCCTTCTATCCCTCTCTTTACCCTTCTCTCTTTTTCACGGCCAAAAACAATCATAGAATCTGTAAGCACCAAAGATAAGCTCCAGATTTCCATTCCCAATCATGAGGAATAGTTTATGCCATAATATTAATAAAACAATAGGAAAGCTATTATTGGATAAGATGAAAAATATATTTCTTATTGTCTGAACCTTCCATCTTACATGGAATTGAAGAGCTGTGATAGCTTTTAACACCCATAACCTAAAAGGATTATTTGAAATAGTAATCATATGATATAAATAACATCATTTTAAAGAAGAGGTGTGGTGAATTAAATTTGTAATTAACACTATTAATACTCTTTAAGAATGTCTTCATTTGATTTTCAGGGTATATCTAAAATGCTTTCAGTTGTAACATTGTAGAATGTGAATGATCTAGTACTTCTTTAAATAATTGAGGTAGGATTAAATTAACACAATGGGAAGTTGGGAAGCTCCCCAGGGTTCTTTAATGAAGGTCATCGTGCATTTGTTGGAGAGTTCTTTGAAAGAAAAGTTAGTATTAATAATTATATTTTAAGGCTTCAAATAATAAAACGCCACACTTTTATCTCCGTGGGGAGAATCCAATTTGAACTTCTTACATCCTTTTACATCACCCTTATGAAGCTTGACAATTGATGGATCTGGTTATCTTGTAGTGAACGCTCATTTGACATCGTTGAAAGAGGTATATAATTGTTCTACCTGTAAGTTATATGATCATAATGAGAAACCGCTTTAAAGATTCTCACCAAAAATGGTTTCTATACCGACTTGCCACATCATCATTGCTTATGAGTAAGTTACGAGCAGATCCCTAGAAACGAGGCTGCTATTGGTGCGGAGAGACCAAGGATACTTCATTCCATTTCTTTCACTATCGTCCAAGAGTTGCCCCGGCTATCAAAGCGGCGAAGGAGATAATATTCGATGCATTCAAGATAGCGCTGTCGCCTTCTGATTGGCTCATTTCAACCAATGAGATGAAGCATTTTATCTCTACGGTCTTCAAGAGTAAACGGAAGTGGACTCCCTAGGGGTCTTTATCGCATCGTCTCAAGAAATATAGATATACCAATATCTGTCTCCAACGTCAGCATTTTCAAATAAAATGCACGGATATTCTCGTTAATTTCTTCGACCAAATTAGATTTATTATAAATTATTCATATTAATGCGATTGTTAGCGAACGGTATCATTTAAAAAAATAAAAGCAGATTGAATTCTAGGCTGCTTTATTAATTTTACAAATGAGTAATTATGTCTAATAAGGACTCATTGCGAAACAGAGTATTACTATTAAAATACTTTTATTCCTTTTCTTAAAAGTTAGCATGCCTCCCCCCCACTAGCTGTCACTTTCAGATACTTCATTACTCTTAGTAGGACAAACACAGACTCTGAGAGTCATAGAACCTCAATTTTTTCCTTAATTTTATTTATAGTAAGCTATAACTACAGGAACTGTATAAACTATGCTGTGACTCCATTTAAAAGAAAAAAATAACATTCTATTTTATATTCATGATACCCTAATTATCATAACTATGCAAAGAACATGTGAATCGTATATATATTTTTTTATAAATAATAACAATATATGTATTTAGGAAATAAATACTAAAGCTATTTTAGAAGCTTTTCAAGTTTTTGAACGATTATGGAAGCCCCAAATAAAAGTATTCACTATATTCGATTCCTCACCGGTAGTAATCATACACACATATTTTAAAAAGTAATGAATCCTATTAAAATAGAACTAATTATTCTGTTAGAGAAAAATAATTCAGGATTAGGTGCACTTTTTCCTTTTTAATATTGTTTATGTGTTTATTTTCATTCAATAGGGACCATTTTGTCATTAACAATTATTTAATTAACACCAAGTCAAAGTTTTTTTAATTAATAAATGTGGTGGTCCAGCAAGGATCCAAGATTAAATGGATTTTTGTGAAAATGAGTTACCATCCCTATAATATAGTTGGTAAAGTTGCTAAAATATTTCGATTAGTTGAATACAGACTACGATAATTGCTAATTACCTCCGCCGAAGGAGGTATTGTTTTCACTGGCGTTGGTTTGTTGGTTTGTTTGTCAGCAGGATAACTCAAAAAGTGCGGAACGGATTCGGATGAAACTTTGTGGAGTTGTTGGAAATGCTAAAAGGAACAAGTGATTAAATTTTGGCATCTCTGAGTGCAGAATTAAGATGCAAAATGAGCTAAATACTAATAAATATTTCAAGTTAGCCTACTCTGCCAATAGATGTCGCTGTGCTGTGAAATCGGGTGCCGGGAGCGTCTTCCTCTCGGAATTTCCGTCGAGGGGAACCCTCCCCCGTCCCTCTACGCCGCCCCAGTCGTGAAAAATCCGCCTCGGAAGGCTCATAAGGACCCCGTGACGGCGGAGGTTTGCACTCTCTGAGTGTATATATACCTCTAGTTATATATTATAATTGATAATGGCTAAGGAATAAATCTCTTATGGCTATGAATGATTTGAGGGATCATATCAAAGCCGTGTGGAAATGAACTCTATAACAAATAAGTCCAGTAGAAAGAAAATAATTCTAACGAAATAAAAATAATATTCATTGTGGCAGATATAATATATGGAAAACTTACTCAATTAAGTATTTACTATTTATGACATCAGAAGACTTTTTGAATATATTGGCTTACTTAAAAAAGGATTAAGGCATTCAGCCAATTCAATAAGCCTAACACAAAAGTTAATTTGAGTTTACCGTTCTCAGTGTTTGATAAGACGGTTTTAGTATGATTTTTTTAGGTTATTTGATGTTTAGCTTTGGTATCCGTTATATCATGGTCGAGTTTTACAATAAAAAACATTACTTAGATTCCAGCAGGAGTGGTTCACTACAATTACCCAATATATATTAAAAAATATAGTCGGTAAATTCTGATAAACTTCAAAAAATCAAAATATAGATACCTTCAAACCTATATGGGCAGACAACTAACGTCTCTAAAGTCCCTCACTCAGCTATAGCAGCTGATATCCTGCACTCTGTTTCCTTTGGCAACTATTTGTAAAAGTGAAATCCATAAACAGACAGATAAAGTCAATGCCTTAATAACAAAACCATTACCATCGATTACGCTCTTATATTATAAAAAGAATGGAATTTTATGCATCATTATTTTAAACATAAATCTTTTTTTTTAATTTGACAGTTTTTGGTTTTGTATATTTTATGTTGGTTTATTTATTTTTATATGGTCTGATATTGCATATATTTTTCTATTGATTGTTTTTATGTAATAGTTTTCATGGCTGAATGGTCACATAAAGGCCAAGAAAAACAAACAAAAAACGTCTCTAATGGTCCCTTTTTTATTCCATTGCGTGGGCCCTATAGATAGGCTTGACGTAGTAAACTTAAATCATCAAAATATAAATAAAATGTTTTACATATTTTTTCATTATCTATATACACTAATACTAATAAACCATCCGTAGGACTCTATTTTGCATCGAGAGTCGCATAAAAAAGTCTTTTAATTCATTACTTTATTATTAGATCCTTGAAGCAAAAAACGTAATTTTGCAGGGAAGAGAAAATTACTACATTAAGACATGCGAAGTATACGTTGCACCTCAAAAGATTTACGGCTTGAGTGAAAAGTAGTAATAAATTAAAATCCCTTCATCTCCTCAATTATGAGCAGTGGTTGTTGGGGAATTTGTGGTAGGGTACCTGTATATGGCGACCCTCAGTCATTATGTACTAGGGCTGTTCTTATTTTTCAAATGTTTGAAATGTTAGCAACATTGTGGATTTTCTGTTTCTTGGTGATAAAAGAAGACAACATACAAATTTTGAACAAAATCGGTCAACATTACAAGGTCGCGCAACGAGGTCAAAGTTTTAAAAATTAAGTAAAAATATAGTTTTCTGCAAATTTCTTCAAAATGGTGAACGTTACAGACTTCAATAATTATTATGAATTTAAAGGAAATCTAATTTACTACCAGAGGTATGTTAAAGAAAAAAAGAAGGGAGAGTATTTTGCCTCACTTCTCTCCCTTCTTTTTTTCTTTCTCTTTCTATCCAGCTAACAGTAACAGCAGTTTATAACTTTGACCTCGTTGCGCGACCTCGTAATGTTAACCGATTTTGTTCAAACTTGTATGTCGTCTTCTTTTATCACCAAGAAACCGAAAATCCACAATGTTGCTAACATTTCAAACATTTGAAAAATAAGAACATCCCTATTATGTGTATATCAATATATCAAAGAACTTCTTTATGAATGGACAATTATGAAGAATAGGCATCAACAACAAGATGTACCTTAAAAGTTTGTATATTATTATAAGTTGTAATGAGAGAAGGAAATCCAAAAAATTCAATATAATATTATTCACAATTAAAATGCATAATCTTTATTCCAAATATTTTGTTATTTATACAATGGCTTACTACTTTAATTTGGCGTTCACGGCATTTTCCCCGAAAATCACATATATTACAAATATTTATACTTAACTGTTTCTTAATGAATATACCGAAGAATTTGATGGGTTATATTTACATTATAGGTTTTGTCAATAATTAAGTATATAACAATTTATTTTTATGCATTCAAGTTGGAATAGGGATGTTAAGACGCTTATAGGGCTTTTATTATAAATGTATTTCATCAGTTTGTGCGATAAAATATTGACTAAGCAAATGAAATAACAAAGAATTAAAGAAATACTCACTTTAAGAGTTGAGTAAAATCAAAGTATTCACAAAGATTTATTCAAATTAACTGAGTAAAGGCTTATTTGCATGTAGAGTTTAGAGGTGATGTATAATTCCTTTTAAATACTTTAAGGATGGATCTCTCAGACTTGAAACTTTATGTAAAGTAACGTAAATAAGTGTTGATACACTTTTATATATATTTTGTATATGATTTCGGCGATTTCCATCATACAAAATGTAAATAAATATAGAAGTTTAGGATATCACTCTTTTCTTGTGAATTAACTAGCAGATCTGTATAAAGAGGAAAGGTCTTTTACTTGAGTGGCACAGCCCGAGGCCGCTACTTTTAAATTTATAACTTGTAGTACAACCTTGCAGAATGATATCAATTTCTAAGAATTTGTGAAAAGTCTTTTTACAACATCCCCCTTCCTGCCTAGATATCGTGAGACTTGGAATGTTAGACTTCTGTTGCTCCATCTACCTTACCCCTCGACAAGTTATCCAGACAAGCTCTATATATATATATATATATATATATATATATATATATATATATATATATATATATATATATATATATATATATATATATATATAATACTTGTTATAGTAAAATAGATATACCTTCCTCCAGGCTATGTGAAAGGCATCCTTAAGACCATTAATATCCTTTTCTTACCCTTTAAAGAGACTATTCCAAATTTATCTAATAAAATGTATGAGCAATTCTTCAGACTAAAAAACTATATTTTTTACTTATGTAATATTTATATTCTGACTGTACTTTAATTGCATACTTTAGTTGACATGAGTCCTGATTTGCTTATATCGAGTTGGGAGGGACTTTTTTTCAAAAAATATTTGTGCTAGAGGTCGACCGTAGGTTCATTTTAAGGATTGATATATTGCCAATAGTTGTTTTTTAAGCTTGAAGGCCGATTAATTGAATTGTTTTTTGAATATACCATTTAGAAGAAAAAAGTAACTTTATATGCTATGTAAGTAACGACTTTTGCTGCTAAAACTGAACGTTCGGTTCATCAGACTTATTGTGTCTGAAGGAACTATTGCAAAACATTGACCCTACAGAAAAAATGAGCCCCCTTTTCGTCTATTTGAATGATTTAATTATTTTGCTCAATAGGTTAACAATAATTTTAAACCTCTGAAATGTATTCATATTTTTTAAAGTAAGCATTCGAAAAAACAATATATATGAAATCATCGGCAACTATCAATGCCCACATTTGCGGATACCGAATGTTTGATAAATGTACTATCCGTCGACTTCTAATTTTGTGCCCTTGTTATAGGAACATAGGAAGATTATGTACATAACTCAGGAAATGATTTGAATACAATTTACTTCAAAGAAATGTATTTAGAAGAAGCCAAAGCCTATTTATAGTCAAAAATTGTTGGTACCAGTTATTGGCTCATTTTTTGTTTAAAATTTAAGGAAATATTTTAAACCCCTACTCTCAACCTCATATAAAATTCCTTCAAGATCGCATTCTTCATACATCCTTTACAAAAACTCCTCATCCGAACTATTGATCTCAATTTGCCCCTTCCACCTGGACGCCGTCCCATCAGAGCTCCCCTCATTAACCGATACAGGCTCCATAGGGGGACAATGCTTATTTTCCCGTCGCAAATACAGCTCACTTGAGGCAGCACCCCCTAATGCCTCAGACACATCATCCCTTTTCATTTTATGTTGCTGGCCTTCAGAACAAAGGAGAAAGTGCGTCTTCCTCGTGGGAGTAGAAGAGGTAAAAGTTCTCCATGATAATGACCACGAGGAGGTTAAGGACGATGTAGGTGATAATGACTTAGAAACTGAGGGAAGAGAAGGAAAGTGTGTTAATGAAAACTTTTAAAAACATAATATTTATATACAATAATATGGTAAAAATATCTTTAAAACTTGTAAAATCATGATGTTTATGTTAAAACTTGTTAAATCACCATATTTAGTTTAATTGTATGTATTTTAAAACTTAGTACATTAAATGTGTAAATGTGTCATCAAATCAGACGATAAATGGATCATCATCCTAACAATAATACATAGACATAGAAAGGAAATTTTGTTAGGAATTGAACATAATATTTATATGGGTAAATTTGCGATAACTACCTTATAAGCTACCTTAATTATTGCATTATAAGCATACTAAGGGCCCTGGATAGTGTTGTGTCGGTCCCAATTTATTCGGTCCGGTCCAGTCTTAGGACCGATTCTATCGGTTCTTGGGATCGGTCCTTAGGACCGTCAGTCCTTGAGATTGTTTTTTGTCAGTCCTTTAATTTTTCATAAAATGTTGAAAGAGTATTTATTTAATACGTTCTAACATTCACAAAAACTTCCATATAAACAAATATAGGCTAATTTTTAAGTATTGTTATATCGAACACTTATTGTTGTACAAATTACCAATATTTAATACTTTTAAAGATATTATATTTGTCATCAGCTCATTGAATATGTTACTTTCCTCATATAAAGGATTTTTCCTTTTCATAGCATTAAGAAATGTTGACAATATGACGTAGATTATGACGTAAAAAAAAGATATATTTTTCCTTTTCTAAGGACCGACAAAAAGGACTGGAATGGACCGAATGGGACCGGACCGGACTGGACTGCAGTCCTCGGTCCTTGATAAGGACCGACACAACACTAGCCCTGGATCCATTCCAATTCTTTGTCAGCCTAATTAAAATATACTTTCCCCAATATATATAAAAACCTTCGTCTTTTAACGTTGGAATATGCAATTCTATAAAAATAATAATTTCTCTCTTCTTGAAAGAAACAATCCTGAGATAAATGTACAAATAGTCAGCGCCTCATACAATATATTAGAGTCAAAGAGGAGTAGTGGATAAGTATTCAACGTCATATAACTATCTCTCTCCCTCTCTATTTCCGAACTCCTAGGATACAGCTCATTGTACTTCTTAATTGAAAATATATTAAGGAATAAAAGAAATAATATTAATAATAATACATTAGTCCATTCAAATGTCTCCCGTTGAGATGGGGAAGAAAGCAGTATATAGAATAGCTTTAATGATCTGATTGACAATATTTGCCAGGAGCTTAGACATATAGTCCACATAAATGGTTATCTATTTCCTTCAATCTCTTTGTTGGACGTTTTATATGTAAGTGGATAGCAAAATAAATCTTTCAATAGATAGGCTTTTTTAGTGACTGTCTAGGGCTTTAGTCATTTTGTATAATATGTGTATATGAATAAGTAAAATTGAGGATCTTCAATACTTTTTGGAGGGATCTTCCATTAGGCAAAACGGATATACATGTGTTTTCTCTGATTTGCTTGATTTTATAGGTGTTTAAAGTGTAATTTTTATATTCTTTGTTGAGCTATGATTGGATGAAGTTGATTTCTAAAAAAATATTTAAAATGTTTATTTCTATAAATAAAACTAGTAATCTTAATTTTATTGAAATACTTTCCCTATATTAAAATTACATGTTAGCAATTGGAACAAGTTTTGTAATATTAAACCTATTTATATAATACATTTCTTTTGTATATATGACATCTGTATTTTCATAATTTCAACTCCTTTGTCCTGATAAAATTTCAAAAACTTTTATTATGATAAACATACAAATAAGGCATTCTGAACAACAAATTTAGGGCGTCGGATGTAAGCCACCATGTAATAGACATTATTGTTCCATTTTAAAGTTTAAAACTGTCATATATATTTATAAGGCCAAAGCTGATTGGCTCTCACTTAACTGCCAAAGATATATATTTAGGACTGACAGTTCCTATTTGCCTCAAGGGAAAATGATACATCTGCTGGTCTTTAGTCAGAAGTGTAGGATTGGGTGTCTCATAGTCAAGACTTCTAACTTATATCATTAAAAAAAATAATGCAGTTCAAATATATAGCTTATTGTTTGCTATTATCATAGGGCAGCTACCAGCGAGCAGTCTGTGACCAAAGTAACCAAAAACAAAGTTATTATATAAAATCATCGGAAATATGACATAATTACACTAAAATACTTTTACATATCTTAACAAATAAATTCCATCGAAGAAAATGGTAAACAAATAATTTTCATAAACAAAAATTATCGTTATCAGATGCTCATGGTATCTTAAAATGACTTCCCCCATTCGTTCCGGTAGTCAAGAAAGTTTGAACATTTGTCAAAAATATGTTGAGCTCCTCAAACTTCGAGTTTGTTGGAAATGTGAATTCTTAGATCTCTTATAGGGATTGCTGATGGGACAAAGTTTACGGCACAGCTGCAGATATCCGCAGACCTCCTCACTCGTTTTATGCTTCCATGCAAAGATTGTGTAAAAATTTACAACACTACTTTACATGCCTTTGTAGATTGTGATGCAGTAGCCATCCTTAAAAAGTCATTAGTTTGAATGTTAAGGGCCTTCAAACTCCAGATACAAATAATTTTTGCAAAGCTATCGTCCTGTTCGGTCTTGACAGATCTCTTTCTGCAAAATCTAGAGCAATTAATAGTACTCTTTTGAGTGCCAAAGCTTTTTATAGCTAAGAGGTTAGCATTTAACTCTCCTATCAGTTCGTGGGAGGTAAGGGCAATTATTCTAGCGTCTGCGGCAAGATATGGGGCGTTGGACCTCAAGATCCCCTCTGTCACCGATTGAAAGTGGAGTTGGGCAGCAGATGTATTTCGTTACTTCCCCTAGTGTTACCTCCCTTATGGACAAATTATTAAAAAACTGTCATGCCAATTCAAGGATTTAAATTAGAAATGTTTATCCTTAACATATGTTTTTATTTTGTCAATTTATTTTATTATAATTGTATTTTAGTGTTTCTTCATATTTGATGATAAAATTTTAAAATAAAATGTTTAATTATGTTTTTACACATTAAAATGATTTTTTATACATTCTCTTTTTTTGTGCTTGTATATATTTTTATGAACTGTGGGAAAAATCACATCAGATAAACAAAAAATATGATTTATTTTTAAAACACATACTGTATTTACTTCAAATGTTAAAAAATAAAAACTAACGATAGATGTTAAAAGTTGACAAAATAACAAAAATTGTAGAGACATTAAATCCTACAGAAATAAAAATACAATTTTACTTTCCCTTATCAAATTATAGTCTAAAAAAATTACACATTATCAAAGGTAACAATTAGTTTAACGACATATTTAAAAATTGCATATAAAAACTATATTTGGTTCCTTGGTAGGTTTTCTGCGATGGAAGACAAAATAGCATCAAATTTGAAGGTATCTAATGTAATATAATCATAATTGAGTAAGGGATTGAAAAGTAAATCCTTTTCGTGAGACAAGAGGATCAATATCCCATCAAACAGTATTAAGTGATTGAAAAGATATACTTCTGATCATACATAATACAGGAAAGGGAGGTATATTTATATATTACTTATATGTATAGGCCTATACTCGAAAAAAAGTTTTGTGTATATATATGTACATACCTATTCTACTTTTGAATCCAAGAAGAAGGCACCCCGTGACAAATTGCTTTTGAATTCAATTCTACTTTATTCATGAGATTGCTATTTTTAAAACACCCAAAAATAATTCCATTCTAAGTTGAATATATATATACATATATATATATATATATATATATAATAAGTAGCAAATTACAGGTGTGATTTCCTTATTTTTCAAATGAATACATTAACTATTTTTCTCTGAATATAAATTGCATCATTACCTTAGTCTAAAAAAATAAAAGACATACTGTTTACTTTGGCAGTCGTCCGTACCTTCTACATCTCAAGGCCTTCGTGAATTATTTGTTGGATGCAAGGATTTTTTTTTGCTGTCGTTGCAAAAAAAACATACTAATATATTCTTATTGTTTATAATAATCCATCTGCATATATAATTATCTTAATAGAATAAAAAGCTCAATCAATATACTTTTTGTAAGGGATAGTTATTTTTTAAGCGAGTATATGTTTAACGATTATTGAATAATACATATACTCTTACATTTATGGTTTTGTAAGGAGCTAACGTCCGATATTTTGGTCATTAAGAACTTGTATCTGCTTAAAACTGAGTGTTTTGGAAAGGGGGGAGGGGAGTTTGTTTGCATTTTTTTATCTTGACATAATTCCACAAGTATGTTTTAAAGTACTTATTGATAAATTGGACCATCAATTGCTTAATTGAATTATATTTATAAGAGAGCTATGATTGAAAAATATTTAACCAGTACGGTTGTCATCATTACAACATATATAAGAACACTTTTGCATGAAAAGAAAATATTCGAAACTTATAGAAGCCTGATTAAATATCATTATATTTGATTAATGCAATGTTAACCAAAAACTTAATGAAAAAATAGTAAGTCATCGGGCAAAGAAAATTTGAGGCATCGAATTAAGCATAGGTTTAGTTACAAAACATAAACTGTCTTTTGTTAAATTCATATATCCAGGTACATCAAACCATAATTATTCAAATTTAATTATGATAAAATGAATTTTAATAGAGTATATCTTTATTGTAGATAAGAAATTACGATGAGAGTATTTGTTTTGTTTTAAATAAAGGAGTTTACAATTTTGTTAGCTTAACGAGATTTTTTCCGATTTCTTTTATGTATGTTTTTTTCAAAAAGAATTCAAACACTAAAGAAGATCCAATTTTGTAAATATTGTCTTTGTCTATCTCAGGGCACTATTTTAGTATTATTGTAAAGATAGCTCCTTTTTATATATAGATCAATTAAATTTTATATATTCTAGCAAGGATTTTCTTCCTTCCAGAAATGTCAATCTGAGAGTTATACAAGTGTGATATCATGTTTTCTAATCCGAGGATGTTAAATATGTAATAATTATATATATACTAAGTTCGAAAAACCTTTGAGGAAAAAATTAATCTCCTGGTCATATATATAGCTCTTAAATTGTATTTGTTTTAATTAGTATATTAGAATAAGTATATTCAATCTGATTTGTATTTGCAAAATACTTTTTTTGATTTCTTAACCCTTTAAACGCCAACATTCCCCTTTTGGGAACATACTTTTCAAGTGTTCTGCATCGCGTCATATTCAATAAAAACAAAATTGAATGCATTTTTATTATTAACTAAGGTTTAAAAAACAAAATTTATTATTTGTAAATAAACGAAAAATCGATTTTAATATTTGTATGAGGGCTTTGAAAACCCCGAATTTATGAAGTTTTGACTTATCTTTAAATAATAAGAACAATAGGGGCAAAAACTGGTATTATTAAAATTTCATAACTATTTTGATAGGCCAATATACTAAAGATTTACATTGAACAATTTTTTAAAATAATATTAATATTCTAGTAGACCAAAATCGACTTTTAAAATGATATTCTCAAAAGGGGGACATTGGCGCCTATTGGTACTAATTTTCATGTTCTACGTTTTGCAAATAATTCTTAGTTTCATTTTATTTCGGTGTACGTACGTTGGTATGTACATATAATTATCAACTATAAAAGACAAATGTGCGTTATAATTATTTATATAATGGAGGACAGAGGTAAATAGTAAGTTTATTAATATTTATAATTTATTTCAATTAATTTTATGAGTCAAATGATCAAGAAAATGTAACAAAATATCCCCCATGATTTATCAGTTGTGCTATAGAGGAGATCAAGACCCCAAAAGTAAGGAAATCGAGTTTGTGGTTATATATCCAACGAATAGTAGGCGGGATATACCTAGTGACGAAGAAATGATGACGAATATCTGCACCAAGACTCCATTTTTGGTGAAGTAACTGGTGTTATTGACAATTTTATGGCAACTCCCAATTAGACAAATCTAAAGTTTTGAAATCTTATCCTTATACAACATGCTTAAAGAAAATGTTTCCAGTGTGGTGGGGTATACTTAGCATGGATTATCCATGATCCATATCATGGATTACTAGGTGCAAAAAAAAACATTATATGAGGAACAAGTCAGTAAGATTTGGCTATAAGATTGGGATGATGTGAAGCTCCGCTAGATATCCATATGTAGAATTTCGATATTTAATCTGGGAAACAAGAAACCAGGAAGACAATTAGAGTGTATATTTCTGAAGTGAGTGGGGCACATATTTGCAAACTTCTAATATCATCCTATATCTGCTCAAAAAAATGGTGGTGGAATCTTTTTATTCTTGCACTCAAATTGTCAGTTGTGGGAGTATTTAAGTGTTATTCGTTGGCCAGCCAAAACGATAAAATGAGCCATCTACAATTTAGGAGGGATATTGGCTCTAATACAACGTCAAAGTGATCGAGTGCCTCTTGGAGAAAGTACTTCTCATTCCGCCAGAGATATAAGACTTGACGGAATAAATCATAATAAAATCATGGAGTCAAAAAAGGTGTGTCTTATATCAGAAAAATAACTAATAATTCAATGTACAAAGTGTACTAAAAGATTGCACAAGGCGTGTAGTCCTATTTATTATAACAATAAAAATTCCATTGTCGATATAAAATTTTGAAAAGGATATATGTATAAAAGGAAAAAAAATAATAATAATTGTACAAAGTTGTAGTACAAGAAGCACTTGGGAACATACTAAAACATAAGTTATAATTCAGTCAGCTAAATTTCGTTTTGGGGTACATTCAAATAAGGTAAAAAGATGATTATATTTCAAATTTGAAGAAAATTCGGATAATAATTCACAGAGCTGCGAGTAAGGGGTTATTGTGAAAAAATTAGCCTTTCTTTAGGGAAAATGTACCAATCATTATTTTTAATCGTGGATAATTATTAAAAGTAATTCTAATATAAATGGAAGAAATGGAGTAGGAAACAAATATCTTGGGTAAAAACGCCTCAGATAAATATAGTCAATATAAAAAAAGGCAATAACCATGTCCAAATACATTGCAAGGCAAGCATGGAATACTCCGAAATATTAAACAGCATTAGTTATTTTACAATCTCAATTTAGAAAATTATTGTTAGGAATAGATTTTTATTCCGTTGAAATAGTATTTTAGCCAGGGCTCATTATTTTCATCTGCTCAAACCAAATTAATCTCAAACTTTTTACATTAAAACTAATATACATAATAAAAAATACACAAAATATTTTTTCTAATACTGAAATCTTTTAAATACTTTAAAAATGTACTTTTTACTCCACCAAGAGGGCCTTCTGAGGGCATTGTTAGGCTTTATGGTCTTCATTTTGATTCTTAGAGTAAAAATACATTGTCTTATCCAACAGAGGTACATATCAAGGCACACAATGTCTCCGGCATCACCTTCTCTCTTTGAAGGTATTAACCCAATATATTATTGTTACATTTATGATCATCTATATTAGCTTCTTTGATATTTTGTTTATAAAAAATGCATTAGATCTCCTACTTAGTGAAGAACTTTCTCTTCTCCTTGAAGGCAAATTATATAAATGCCATTCTTTGTACGAAGAAATGCAATTGTAACAAGGAATTATTTTTCTAATATTGTTACTGCAAAGAAGAAGAATAATGGAAAGGAAAAGTGCTAAGGACATGTATGAGTTTCTAATATATGTAAAAAAAATATGCTTATAAACGTAAGATAAGAACAAACATTGAGACTCTTATATTAATTCAGTTACTTTTCCTTTGGTGGAATTAATATAATTTATTTTGTACGATTGAATTATTAAACCATGCATATATTAAAATAGATTCAATTCACGACTAAGATATTATTTGTAAAGTGATATTCCAAATTGTATATTTTAAAATTGATTAAATAATGGAGTTATTTGAAACAAAATACACTGTACCAAAATAGGATATTAGTTTTTTTCTGAGGGACCAGATATATTATATGATTTGAGCCATAACATGTATAAATTATATAGTTTTCTTTTTTTTTTTTTTAATATTTATATATATTCTAGGACAATAATGTAATAAATATTTTACATATTATATCTTTTGACAAAAATCAGGTGATGAAGTAATATACTATACTTAATAGAGTAGAGAATTGTACAAACTTAAAACTTGTGTCGTCTTGGGATGCTTCTGATATGATGTCACTTCGGGGAAGTTTAAAAAGGAGTATGTACAATAATAAAAAGGGGGAGTTGATGAACAAATAAGAATAATAATAATAAAGACACGTGAGGTATAAAACAAAAGAGAGTACTAAGATAATAAAAACACAAACAAATGATAGAAGGCTGAAGTCTTAGTATATACTGCGTGGTGCTTATGGTTAGGAGTCGAAGAGTTGAGGAGTTTGGAATTCGTTAAGCGCCAGAAGAGCAATGCCCGGTGTTATATTTCTTCCATCGAATCTGAGGCGAGCAATAATGGACTGCAGTTTTACAATGACCTTTGATGATGTTCTGTGTGGAGCATCCCACTCTGTGAACCCGTACAGGAGCTCGTGTCTGGTTGGATCCCTTTCTATATGACGGCTTATCCCGTCCTTAACCTTGGAGATTGTTTCCTTAAGAATGGAGCAGTCCCTGAAGTCATGTGCAACTGTATTCCGATTCCCACAGATAGAGCAATTATCTCTCACATCTCCATAAAAACGCTTTGTGTAATAGGATGCTGATGATATCCTATATTTTAGATACATTTGAACTGGCGTAAGTATAGGGTCAAATATTCTCATCATCACATCCTCCAAACGGTTTTCGTCCTCAACGGCTGACTTGAATTTGTTTAAAAAATCAATGTCCACGCATTGCCTCCTCAAATGGTTCTTCACAGATTTATTTGAAACCGCAAATGCCGACTCCATTGTCTCGCTCCCACTTGAGGGGTCGAATCGCGCTGAAAGGGACCGTTGGAGCATCTGAACCGAAAGGTATTCCATATTTGTTGTTGTAAGAATATCGTTAATAGTTTTTAAGCCCAATTCTTCTCTTTTATGTTTAGGAATATGAATGGTGACTAAGGGGTTACCCTCTATTGGGCCGTGAACACCAACTGCCGTCCAATACGCTTCAACAACAGTCTCTTTGGGATAGAAATCTCTCCAAGGGGAGTTCAAAGGTATTTTTTTATTCTTTATATTATTATAGGACTCTGTCCAGGGGAACTCGACGAACGGGGCTCTTCTCATCCATGTCAACGCCATGACATCCCAGTGTTGTCCAAGGTCTGTCATTCCCAATCCTCCCTGTGATTTTGGTGCGTATATTCTTGAATGACTAATTGTTTTAGCCACCTTTACTAAATTAATGCCTTCTTCCATCCATTTCCGTTTCCATTTTTCCACGACTGGAGTACATTTGAGAATGTGATTTATTTTTCCAATAACGACCATGTTCCACGATTTTATTTTTTCTAGAGTAGATAATTTATGGATATGGATTTCATTTATAGTACGTGTTATTCTTGCGTCAATTGCTTGAATGTTGGATTCTCTACTCCCATCTAGTCCTATATGGCATCCCAAAACAGTAGCTGACTTCACCACTTTGGAAGAATCAAAACTATTTTGAATTACATCCAAACTGGAAAGAACCTGTGTTTTTGCCTCATTTATTTTGAGTCCTGATTCTTTTTCGTATATTTTAAGGATGGCTTTGAGTTCTTTAAAATCACGTTCTATGGTGTTTCCACTCATTGTAACCGTAGCATCATCCGCGAAAAAAATATTTGTATATTTGGAGCCGTTTATTTGGACTCCTTCTAATTTTCTATCCATCAACAATTGTAGGGGTCTAATTGCTAAGATAAAAAGCAAAGGGCTTATGGGATCTCCTTGCCTGAGTCCTCGCTCTAAATATACTGATGGCTCAGTTTCTATATCTATTTTAGAGTATGCTTTGGTCAGGATGGTCTCTATGGCGCGGCAGAATATCATTGGAAAACCAAGGCTTTGGAGTTCTCTTAATATAAATAGATGTTCCACCGAATCGAAAGCTTTGGCAAAGTCCAACAAAGCAAGCGCTATATTTTTTTGTTTTTGTTTTGCCTCCTCAATCATAACCTGCAGCGACATTACCACATCCTCCGTACCTCTTCCTGATCGAAATCCAAACTGAGTTTCGGGAGCTATTTTTTCTACCACAGGTTTTATTCTTTCTGTAAGACAACCAGAGTATATTTTATATTCAACATCCAGTAGGGTAATGGGTCTCCAATTTTCAAGTTTTTCTTTGTTTCCTTTCGCCTTGGGAAATAAGGTTAAAATTCCAGATAGTTGTTTCTCATCCAAGCCATTATTAAAGAAATAATGATTGAATAGATCTGCTAAACTTTCAGATATTTCTGGTAGGGCTTTATAAAATTCTGCTGTAAATCCTGATGGCCCAGGTGCCCTATTTTCTTTTAATTTTGTAGATATATAAGCCCATACTTCCCCCGGTGTAAATAATTTGCGTAAGGACTTTTCTTCTTCTTTAGAAATTTTGTGTTCACTTTTTTTTTCTTTTAGTGTAGGGTGTTTTGACTTATAAATATTTTGGTAGAATTGTTGAATGTGTTTTCCCAGCTGAGCACTAGTTATATTTTTCTGGTCTTTGATTTTTATTTCTTTTAAGTTGTCGACTTTTGATTTTTCTATATTCTTCATTACGTTCATATTCTTCGAATTCATTATGAAGTTTGATCGTCTCGTTCTCACTTGGGCACCTTCCGCTTTTTTTTCGATGATTTCTTGTAGCTCCTCTCTTGCTTGAACATCTTCGCTGTCTTGGAGTATTTTTTTCAATTCTTTTTCTTTCGTCCTTTTCTCCAATGCTTCTCTCCTTCCCACAGCCTGTATGATATTTTTTGCACTTTTATAAAAATGATCAAGAGACTCTCTGATCGTCCATCCCGCGTTGACATCCTCTTGAATGTTCTTCACTAATTCTTTCAATGCGTCCATAACACAACTTACTTTCAGAATATTTTTGTTTAGCTTCCATCTAATTTTTCTGTACTCTTGTTTTTTCAGGTCAAAGTCTGCCATCAATAGGAAGTGATCAGACATCCCGTTGGAAGTCATTCTGGACAGAGTGGAGCTATATTTTTGCATGGCAGTGGATATATAAATTTGGTCAATTCTACTCGACGAGACCATGTTGTGGATTTTTCTCTTGAAGGTTGGTTTATAATTCCTTGTAACATCTGCCATATCAATTAATGAATTTTTCATTTTCCATTCCACTAGATTTCTTGAGTTTGGGTATCCCGAGTTCGATGTAAAATCCCTACCCTGCTTCTCTGCCACATTGAAGTCGCCCGCCACTATGATGTTTCCTTCCTGAGGGTCTACTCCGAATGTTTTGAGGCTTTCCTTAAATATCTTCTTGTCCCCTGATGGAACATATAATGAAAAAATGTCAACACTTTCCCCTTGGACTTTTATACGGACGGACACCATGTTGCCTTCGTGGTCCCTTCTAGTCGCTACTATCTGGATATCTCTTCTAGTCAAGACCGAGACTCCTCGGGCTGGGAAGCCATTTTTTGTTATTATTGCATGCGATGACGAAATATTGTATTTTTTATTTATAAAAGACCATCCAGATTCCTTTGTTATTCTTGTGTCATTCATACATATCACCTCTGGATATTCCAATGCGTTAATGAATTTTATGAATCTTGACTTCTTTTTTTGTGATGATAGTCCATTTATATTTATTTGCATTACTCTCATAACTTTGTTGGTTTGTTATAAGGATAGGAGGAACCGCTAGTTACTAGGCCTTGATGGTGAGGGCGAATTTCTATTTTTCTTTGAACACGATAATGGGACTGTATTTTTTTCTGGGGAAGTAATTAATTTCCGCTTTTTCTCAGTGTTACGCTGTTGTTCTTCTACATTTGAATACATATCATGGAGTTGAATTTCATTTTCCTCAATATTACTAATATTACCTTCCTTCCGGTGGACATTGATGTCCTTCTCAACATTTTCCGAAATTGCTTCGTCTTCCACCGTTGTTTCTTGAGTCTTCGATTCTTTAACTAGCGTATTGGTTGACTTGACTATTTCTTCTTGAATGATGACACCGTTGTCTTCCTTTTCATGCTGTTTGATGGGCTCTTCTTTGGCTATTTCCGAGCTTTCCGCCGTTTCCCTTGAGTTTTTATTCCTCTCTTTTACATCTTCAAAATTTGAGGTGATTGGGAGACTGTTTCCCTCCTTGTCCTTTCTATTTATTCTTCTGAAGAGCCATCGTCGATATTCGGACGGAGACTTTGCACGATTTTCGCATGCCGTATGAAAGTGTCCAAACATGTAGCACTTGGAACATTGCTTTATTCGTCCACTGAAATGAATAGCTCTGATATGATTCCCCATGGGAAGATACCAGGGTATATTTTCAGGTCTCCCAATTACTTTGACTATCGCATGAGGAGTGTTCGAGGATACTCTCTCTAGAGTTTCTTTACTCCAGTCCTTGATAATGGGGGCACACGAGGCTTCCATTCTGTCTTCTATCCTCTGTTTCGCTCTACCGAGGGATGTGACTTTGGCAAATAGATTTACTGAGTGTGTTATATGGTGGGACGGAATGACTCCCCTCACTTCGGGGACCCTTATTTCAAACGGTATTGGCATATTGTTTGCTCTCATCAATTCCCTCGATTCTATTTGTGCTGTGAATTTTTCTCCTTTTTTATCCGTCAACTCAATAGCAAAAGGAAGTTTGATTTTCGGAAGTATTTCGCTCCTCATAATTCTTCTGATTGAGGTGAATAGGGGTCTATGGGGTCGTCTGATACATATTGAATCCAAGTCCTCGGGGCTTAATCCCAGAACTTCGGTCCATAGAATGGCTGCATTGGTATACGTCATATCATTGTGGGTCATCCTTTCGTTATCTTTTTTAGATACAAATAGAGGGATCATATACCATCCCTTGTCATTATTTACATCACAGCCTTCCGGCTGAATTGGTTCCTCTTTGGGCATAAAGGGATTGCTCTCGATGATTCCGGAGCTGGCTACTTTGTTATAGCTCAGCTGAACTTGCGGCTCTTTATCTTCCGTATTTTCAACTCCTGTTACGTCGCTGGTATCGTCATCATGACACTGCTCCGTTGTGCGAGAGTTTGAATGGACATTTTCCACTTTCTCAGTGGAGTCCTGGATTGAAGTTGACTGATTTGGACGGACAAAATCCGTCATCGTCATTTGACGTCTTTCGGGAGTCCGGCTCCCTTGATGACTTAAGTCATGGGTGGGCGGAGGTTTACTCCTAATTTTGGAACTCTTACCTTCCTTCATGAAAGGCTGAGTCCCGAGATATCGATCTTTTCGGATTCCGCAGTCAAAAATAGCGTTTCACGATGTAAACAAACAAGATCAAAA